>VYXC01006219.1:815999-860148 GCA_013397175.1 Platysteira castanea
CCCCGGCTCGGGCCGTGGCCATGCACAGCCCCCCGCGCCCCGCCGCGCTGCCGCGCCTGCTGCTCTCCACCGCGGCGCGGGCGCTGCTCTGGCTCGGCCCCGTGTACCTGGCGGGCTACCTGGGGCTGAGCGGCTCCTGGGTGCTGCTGGCGCTGGCGCTGTGGCTCTGCTGGGGACTCAACCGGCGGGGGAAGCGCGACCGCCTGGCCGCCGCCTTGGCGCTGCTGGAGGACGAGAGGGAGGCGGTGTGCCGGGGCCTGGCCGCCCGGCACCTGCCCGCCTGGGTGAGTGGGGAGCGCGGGTTCTGCCCCGCATCCCGCGGCACCCGGGATGCTGCGGGTCCCGGCGGTTCCGGGCGGCGACAGCGGGACAGAGAACGAGGTGTCCCGGAGCGAGCAGCCGAAGGGGCGGCAGTGATGCTGTGGGCCGAGCAGTAGCGTCTTTGATTTTTAAAGTCTTGCTCAGGAAAGAGAGGATTAAACAAGAAGTTGTTTTAGGCCAGGAGATGTGCTGGAAGTGGGTGTGTAAAACAGACTGATGTATCGCCAGAGAAACCTCCCTTCAAATATGTGTTGTTGCATTGCAGGTATTTTGCTGTTGAGGATACTTGTTTGAGACTTTCTCATCCAGCAGATTTTCTCCCCTTTAGCGTCATTTGAAAGCAAACAAAAAATATATAAACATAATAGTCTCTTCCTGCTAAAAACCAAATATTTAGTTTTAAGGAGTCATCTCTGGATGGTACGGAAGGACAACCCCTGTTTGTTGTTCACATTTGTTTCTAGTCACTTTACGTTTTAAAGGGAAGAAACTAGAATTTCTGCCTGCACATTCATTTTATTCTGTGTCTTGGGTTATTTATTGGGCAGCTGTGGTTGGCTAATGAAAAGGACGATGAGGTGTTTGGGTCTTTTTTCTTTAATCATCATTTGCTCAGCATTTAAAAATCTGTCAGGGACTGCTAGGGAAATGCTTTCCTTGTAAGAAAGAGAATATCGAAGAGCTCTATTTGTAAAGCGTGATGCATGGAGGTATTTATAGTCGGCAAACTTTTATATTGCCTACAGCACTTGGCTCTCCTTAATTCTGTGGGAAATGAAGGCAGCTGGCTGTTCTGAGGAGTGAGGCCAGGGTGTCCTGGCAGGGCTGATGCAGCTCCCTGCACATGTTCCCTCCTGCCAGGCACAGAAATCTGTCTCTGAATGAGGTTTCTGCTTGTTTCTATTGACAGGGCGTAAAAAAAAAACACAATTCAGGGCATTAATGAGTGTGGTGGTGTCAGCTCTTGCCCTGATGCTGTGAGAGCAGTGTTGTGTTTTATCCTCATGTGCCCTGAATCATTGTAACCAGAAATTGAGCCTCTTAGTCACTGTTGAAAAATCAGACTCGCCCCCACAGTGCACACAAATTCAAAAAGTTCTGCTAGGTTTTGTGGCTGAAAGTTTCGTTAGTGTGCGAGCAGGTGGTCCATTACTGACTGCCCTGTCCTTGGCCTTCACAGGGCTGCACACAGAGCACTCCGTGCCCCAGACACAGGAGGGGTTTGGGCAAACGGGGAGGCTGCAGCAGAGGCTGCTGAGATGCTCAGGGGCTGGAGCACCTGGTGTCTGACAGTGCTGGGGCTGTCCAGCCTCCTCCAGGAGAAGGAGAGGTGGAAGGGGAGCTCATTTCTGTCTCTCACTGCCCAGCATGTGCTCATGGAGATGGTAGAGTCAGGCTCTTTGCAGAGGTCTGGTTCCTGACTTGTGAATTCTTGGTACTCCTGGAAGGCAGCATGTAGGACCTAATGATGAAGGGGCTGCACTATGTGCTTTTAGTTTTATCTGTATTGACACGTCCTTTCCTTTTGTGTGCTGGTAACTTTTGTTCTTCATCAGTTGGGTGTTTGCTTCCACACTACACTTGTACTTGATGCTTTTTAACTCCTCAGTTTTAATTTTCCTTGCACCCCCATCCTGTATTCGATCTACTTCCATGTGCCCATCTTGGAGGCTGATTCTCACCTGATTTTCACCTGATGTCTGTTCAGTTTACTCTGTGGTGTTATCATTTTCACATTTTGTTTTTGCCTTTCAGAATTCATGGACCTTCAGTTGAGAGCTCTCAAACTGTCTGCTCTCTTCTCTCCTGTCACAGAGGTGGCAGTAGAAATACAATGCAAGGGGAGCATGGCTTGGATTTGCAGTGTTGTAATCTTAGGAAAGGTTCTAAAGGTGTGAAATGATGGCAGTGTCTTGGGATTCATAAAAGTTTGTCTCTTCATGTGCTCTGTAATAAAATGAGGGAATCCATCCAGTGAAGAGTTAAGAGCAATCACTGATTGTGCTGTTCATTAAAGATTATTCTCCCTAAGTAGTGACTTCTTTAAATTGGCTCAGGTTCTGCTCAGTCCTGGGATCAGTTGTTAGGAGTTATACAGAGTGCAGCCTTTCCTTTAGGGCCAGTGCTGGGAGGGTTTCCCTGATGTACTCAACCACCTGCTTGGGGGAATTTGCAGGGTTGTTCTGCAGCACCAGTTTCTTGGCTGAAACCAGCCAGAGAGTTTGGAATAGATGCGTTCCTGTGCTAGACAGAGTACGTGGGCAGGCTGGGCTTCCTCAGGAAACCAGGCTGGAAATCTGCTCCTGACAAGCACAGTCAGATCCATGTCTTGGAGAGCTGAGACCCTCTGACTTCAGCCTGAGCAGCCTGTAGCGTGATTTCTGGACAAGCAGGCAGTGCTCAGAGCAGAGGTAGCCAGGTTTCCACCTTCATTCCAGCTCCTGGGGTTGTGGTGACTGCTCCGTGTTGCTTTTGCCACTTGTTAGCTGGCTGCACGTGATAGAATCCAAGTGTGCTCTGTTTCTTCCTGATGTTAAACTCCTTTTACCGGGAGAAGTACTACTGGGTGCAGAACTGCCCTTTTAAAATGTTGCCTTTTAAGTCCTTGTCCATGCCACAGCCTTATTTACATTTTCTTTTTTCCTCCTGTATGAATAGCTAAAAGTCCTGTTCCTTAAAAAAACCAAATGAAACACCAAAATCCCCAACAAAACCCAAAGCAACCAAACGAACAAGCACAAAACCAAACCAAACCATGATGGATAGATTGCTGTGTTGTATTTGAACAGAATGGTGCTGTTGTGTCAGACACAGGGTTTGTTATTGCTGTGAACCTTGGTGTGGCTTGCTCTAGGGCAAGGTGGAGTCATGTGGAATTTAAACATTTTCTTTACTTGCTAGTAATTGCCCCTTACCTAGTGGTTTTGATCTTCAAAGCCCTTTTCAGATGCTAAGTAATTTTTGCTGCATTCCTTAAACTTTGTCAAGAAGCATCCTGCTTTTGTAGATGAGTAGAATTGATTCTGATAGTGGGACTTGCCCAAGGCTACAGGATTAAGTCTTACTTTGTGTTAGTATTAACTTTGGCAGCTCTTGGTGTCTGGTTCTGGACTTAGTAGGAAGCATTTTGGGCTCCTCCTACCTATGCTGTACTGGTGACAAACTCAGGGCAAGACCTTGCTGCTGGGGCTCTCACAAGGGACAGAAGTGAGTCTGAAATCCAGAGCACGTGGTTCAAAAGTGCGACTGAAGATGGTTTTATTTTCAAAACGTATTAGGCCATGTTAAATTCTTGGAATAAATGGTTGGGTCAAGAAGAG
Organism: Platysteira castanea; assembly: GCA_013397175.1. Classification (NCBI taxonomy): domain Eukaryota; kingdom Metazoa; phylum Chordata; class Aves; order Passeriformes; genus Platysteira; species Platysteira castanea. The sequence goes on from VYXC01006219.1 coordinate 819,641, forward strand.
AGCTTGGTGGTGTCACTGGGCTGAAGTAGCCGTGTGACATGCTAGCTATGCATGTCATGGGGATACCCCGTGGGTAGGAAAGGATTTACTCAGAGCTTTTGTCTTCCTACACAGTGGATAATGCAGTTGCAACACCTGGATACCAAGCTCTGCTTCCTCTGCAGAGCTGCTCATTTAGTTCACACCACTGAGTGGAGCTGAACTTTGATATTGGGAACCCACTGAAATTTGCTGGCCTGTCATAAAGGGTAGAAAGCTGGTTTTCACCAGAGACATGCAGTCAGCCAGCTTCTGTGGTGCTCTCTGCAAGCCCAGTTGTGTCACTCCAGGAATCCCTGGTGGTCTTTGGTCCCAGCCTTTGAGGTCCAGCAGAGGCCTTCCGTCTGTCAGAGGAAACTGAGGCACGAGTGCCAGGGCAGGAGCTGGGTTGCAGACACCTGAGTGAGGGGGTGTCAGGTGGGGTGGAATTGTACCACAAATGTCTGTTATCATAGCATCTGAGGTGTGACACAGGGCAGTGAGATTCACTGCAGCTGGTTTGGGGCTTTGCTGTGGGCTCTCTGGTTTGGGTGTCTGTGGCTCAAATAATAAATTCGATTTTAGTTTTTCTTAAGGTCCGTCTACCTACAGCCTCCTTCTTGTGGTTTTTGCCTCTTTCCTGCTGCTCCTTTGTGCTGCTTCAAGTCTCTAGGAGCCTTGGCTCTAGTGAATAATCCCAGACGACTTTAATGGTTTATACTGGCCCACATTTCTCCCCTCCTCATATGGGCTGTGACTTTCTCACTGGGAAGAGGTAGCCTGACTTGTCCTGTCCTTTCTTTTGGGTCACATCCCTCTCCTGTCTGTAAGGTGTCTTGATGAACAAGCCCACCATCCCTGCTCTATTTTCATCCCTGCTCTATCCTTGCTGCAGCTGATCCAGAGCTGTGGCACAAACGCTGCAGGACGTTGGTGTTTGGGAATTGCACTGGAGCTGGGAACCCAGGATTTCTGTGCCCTGGTGGAGGACCTTTAGGTGGAAGATGAAAGTCGGGCAGGTGAAGTGGAGGTCCCCTGATTCACATGATCTGCCTCGCTGTAAAATGTCAGCAGCAGTTTGTCTGTGTGGGTTGTCCCTTCTGGTGCTGAGTTCTCGCTTTATCGTGCAAATAGACCTGAGCAGGCTGACATTTTAGTGAACTTCTATTGTTTTATTTAACGGAAAAGTTGCCTTTTAGAGCATCAAAAGAAATGGCTTATAAAGAATATGGTAATATTACTTGGGGGTTTTTAATGAGATCATTTGAAGCATTACTTGAGCAAGGAAAATGGGCTCTCCAGTCGTACACGAAGCTGTACTAAAGGACAAGCTGCTGTCCATTCTGTCCAAACGTCTCTGAGCACCCCTCTGAAGGCTGATGAATTGAACAGCAAGCCTTTGCCTCAAGAGTGTAATTCACAGCTCTCCTAAGAGGAGGTATTGTCCTACCCAATTCCTATTATCAGGAGAGATAATTCCCTTTTATTCAGGTGCTCTTGTAGAGCTGAGCAGGGCCCCGATGTCTGTCCTGAGAAGCTGCTGTGCTGTCCTTCCCTTCTGCAGTAACCTGCTACCAGCTTGTAACACCAGCTGCAAATCCCACATCCATGAGACTTTCATGTGTGCTTGTAGTAAGGTGATTGTAACTCTTCACTCAGCAGCTTCCTGCTGGGGTCTGAGGGATCAGTTACTCGAGAGTGGCCTCATACCCAGTTGTTCTGATGGTGATAAGGCAAGTTATCATTTCAGGGAACTGGAAGGATTTTTGTCATGGACATATACACATCTTGTTGGCATTTGAAGGTGTCTAACTTGAAAATATGATGTGTAAGTGACTATTTCATTTTAATTTATCCTTACCATCTTAAAAAGCTCTGAGAGGTGAAAACACTGGGCTGTTTCACATGACAGTGTATGCTAACAGATTTGAACTCTTTCAGGGCTTCTTTTCCCTGAAGCCATTGGCACCGTGTTGGTATTAGTGGAGAAATGCTGCCACAACCAATAAATTGAGTTTCCCAAGCACGTTCTTGTTTTCCAAAGTGTGGTGTCCTGGTTGAGGTGAGCGAGTACAGGAAACAGGTCCTATACAACTCATGATCTTAAAGGGAAATAGGTTCTCGTGGCTTCCCAAAGCATGACAAAGAGAAGGATGAGAAATCTAATGCTGCTTTACATCACGAACAGGATGTGACACTTGCTTTAATCATGTAAACATGCCCAGAGGCATCCTGATACATCCGTGCACCAGGGTTCTTCTGCCTTTTACTGTTCTTTACTGGCTTATTTGCATTTTAGAATTTTTCAAGGAGGTAGTAAATGATAAAGGATGTGTGCATGAAGGCAGAGGGATCTCAGCTTACACTTGTTCCACACTCCATGCTGTCTTTTGCACGTGTTGCAGTGTGCCCAGACAGATGGCACATGGCACTCACTTTATTTTTCTTTGCACCCAGGTTCATTTCCCTGATGTTGAACGAGTGGAGTGGCTGAACAAGGTGAGGAGCTCTGAACTCCAGCTGGTGAAGCCACCTGCCTCGAGCCGCATCCCTCCCATCCAAACTCTGCGGGACAAGTCTGAGAAAGTTATCAAATTACTACAGTGTAGCTCAATTAAATCAGTGTCTGTACTGAAGTGTGGAGTCACTTAAGTGTGGAGTTCCACTGAGGTTGAGAACCAGCCAGTGTGAGCCTGGTTGATACAAGTTTGATAAATTCAGCAGCACTTCATTCTGAGACTAAAAAGAAAGAGCAAGTGTTGGTGTGTATAGATGGATACATAGTGTGTGTATGTTATTATTATTATTATTTTAGCAAACATAGTGGTATCCTCTCTTACCAGAAGGATTCCCAGAGAGCACTGAGGCAAATGCTCCCATCAGCTGGTGTGGTCAACCTCAAAGCCAAACAGCTGAATTTGCAATTAGCATCCAGTGTCTGTCCTCTTTTTTGGTTTTTTTAGCAAATTTTCTTTTTGATATAAAACCTCATCTCAAGCCTCTCTAAATAAACCTAACTCCAGGGAACTTTATGACACTTTAGACTAATTAGGGATCATTGTGCTTTAGAAATTTAACCCTGGGCTCTGTTGATTCCTGTGGCTGAAGCAGTCAATAGACCCTACGGTGCTGAAGACTCACCTCTCAGTTCCTGAAACAAATTCTGGCTCTGAGGAACTGAGATGGATCCTTCCATAAGGATGACTTAAGTGCACAAAATTGACAAAAGGACAGATATTAATAGCCAGGGTTCTGTAATGGGTGTGTCTGTTTCTCATCAAAAGGTGTCTTACTCAAAGAATCTTGTGTGTTCCTGCTTTTGCTGTTCTTTAGGTCCTTGTACAGGCTTGGCCATACTTTGGAACAATCATGGAAAAAACATTTAAAGAAGTTCTTGAACCAAAGATCAGAGCAAAGAGCGTACATCTGAAAACATGCACCTTCACCAAGATCCACTTCGGCGAGAAGGTAGTAGGAATCCTTTGTGACACTTGTGGTTCACTCCTTTCTGAAAAGTTCAGATGCAAGGGGAGTCAGATGTTCAACTTTTTAATAGCTTTGTTCCCTCCTCACACATCTCTTCCCACTTGCTGTCAGTATCCTGGCACTGGAGATAGGAAAAAAGGACCATACTCAAATTTATTTCTGTTGTACCCTTGCAACAGAAGCTTTCAGTGCTCTCTAAGGCTTGCAGGGTGGGCTAGGGCACTTGCAACCAGCCTTGTGTTTGAGGACTGCCAAGGCTGTTCCATCTTTAAAGGAAAAAACTAACGTGGTTTACTCGTATTTTACACTCAGTTTAGTGAAGTATTTAATGAATGCTTCCATACTCAAATTGATAAAAGTGAGCAGGACTTTTCACTTGGGCTTAGTTTGATAGCTATTAATTATGTTGTGTCTTGTTTGTCTCTGTTTCAGTGCCCTAGAATCAACGGAATAAAAGCCTACACCAAAGAAATTGATCGAAGACAAGTGACCCTAGACCTGCAGATATGGTAACGTTGCATCACTGCTTATGTTGATGGTTCTTAACTTACTGCCTGTGTATGTATCATGCTGGGCTGGACATAGTCCACTAAGATAAGCCTAGAATATGAGATAATCTGTCTCCCAGCTGGATGTCCTCAGTACTTACAGAAGTGAAATGTGCATCAGCCTCTAAACCAGAAATAACCTGCACAGGTCTATGTTGTCCTGTTTTTGCTAAGCCTTCTGTTATAACCTTGGAGTCAGAGAATTTTCACACAGTTTCCTGTAAACAATAGCCAATGTTTATTTAACTGTCTTTTCTGTTTTCATTCCTTTTGTGATAAGAGAAAGTTTGATGAGCATCCTTTTTCTCCAGTGGGATTGAGGAGGAAGTGGCATGTCCTCCAATCCCTTGTGGAGCTGAGAATCTTATAAAACATGTCAAATGTAAATAAACTCTCTCTTTTCCCTCCTTTCTGCTGAACCTAGCAGGTGTGAGAGTTTCCTTTATTGTGCTTTCACAGGCACAGGTTTAGGTGTTACCTGCTCTGGCCCATCACGGCTGCCATGGGTATAAAAATGTGTCCCTTGGCTTTGCCGTTGATGGCAGTGAGAACTCAAGTTTTCACTCTGTTTCCTCTTCTCAGGAAAGCTCTCAGGTATGGAGGTACTCAGTCTGTCTTGCCCTATGGTTTCTCATTAGTCCAACCTCTCCAGTTCTTCCAGAACTACTGGCACTATTTATTTTTTAATTCCTTCCTCTAGATTAATCCTCTGTTTTAGTCACCATTTGTTCCATGTGCCATCCAACACATTTGCTTTTCTGGTTACAGCTGTTCTCTGAGCAGAAAATTGCCTCTAGCTCTTTTAACAACAACAACAAAATTAGATAAAACATTTAATACCTCCCAGGCTGTTTTGAATGAGCTTGTGTGTTTTGCTAACATCAGAGCCATTGCAGAGCCAAACTCTCTCCTGGTTTAGCCCTGGAGAGTGGAATTGCTGGGGGAATTACCACTTGCATGCTGCTGTAGCTCTGTAAGTTTAGTGGGTGACTGAGCTGCCTAATTTAAATGGCTTTTCATGGTAGTGCCAGAAAAAACCTGTGAAATTATGGACTGTCTTGGCAACAGCACAGAGCTCCTCAGAACTGTGCCTGCTGCTTAATGTGGCAGTGGGGTGGCACCATCCCCAGCCCTGGCAGAGCACCAGTGCTCCCTGTAAATTCACGTGCTTGATTTTCAGACAGGTATTTCAGTGTTGTTGGTGAAGCACTCTTTGTAATAGCCAGAGCAGTGTTAGGGCCTTTGGTAAATCATTTGTGCTTTCCATGTTGAGACTGAGAGATCTGATGCCTTCTAAGCCTTGCAGGAGGTTGTTGCTGTTCTCTGTTAAACTGCTTCTCCCACATACCCATTTTCACTGTCTTTTTACAACCCTCTGCAGAGGGATTCCCCAACCTCTGCATTCCTGTCCCTCTGGCAGACCCATCAACATCTCCAAACTGACCAAGCACTTCTGCTCCTCATGCTGATGATAACTCAACCCGAACTGATGTCACCTGATAATCCCAGCAGTTTCTGTATTCACACAGGAGGGTGCAGTCTGCCTCACCTCTCTGGTGGGAGCCTCTTCTCCAGGGCTGCATTAAGGCCTCAGCTTCGTTTGTGTTCAAATGTTAACATCAGTTTCTGCAACTGTGTTGTGCATCCTGCAGTGTCTGCAGGAGATTGTGTGTTGCTTTCAGGAGCAGGGGGAGGCACATCTATGAGCAATGATATTATTTACCTGCCTTTTCCTAGATTACCAATAGAACAGTTTTTTGCTGCTACTTAGAGAAGATGGAGTTGAGTTGCCTCAGTGTGAGGCTGCCCTTTGCTCTACCTCTTGGTCGTGGTGCTGGTGAGGTTTAAATGACAGATGTGTTTGCAGGGCTGTGTGCTGGCATCCCATGGAGAAGAGAGTGATGTGCTGTGGGTGCCTGTGGGGTGCACTGTGCAGGGCTGGCACCACTGATCTTCAGACAAGCAGAGCTGTGTTGCAGTGGACATTAAAGGTTTAACTTGTCTGCATGTTATAAACATGATTTCTCTGCCTTGGTGCTTGCTAGCTGTGATTTTGTGGGAGTTCCCTCACCAATGAACCACCTGAGTGTGATCATTTGGCTGGGTCACCACTGCCCAGGGCAGCTGCAGCAGGGAAGGGTGAGCAGCCACTTCACAAGGTTGCTGTTATCCCAGTGTTCTACAATCCTGCCTTGGCAGCAGCACTGCCCCACTCTGGGGCTGAGTTCCCTGTTGTGTTAGGCAGCACCTTCCACCCAGAAATCTCGGCTTGCTCTGTAAATGCTTCTTGCTTTCAGTCTCACAATAGTACAGGAGGACAGATTTTTTCCCTCTAGTTTAATCAAGGAGGCAACTAGTTGCTAAACCCTCGAGTCTTTGATTAGACATGGAGAAAATACAGAAAGAAGGTAGGAGTAGAAAAAACCTTTTCCTCTTACCCCGCCTTTGTGGTCTGTATGGAACCCTTTGTGTAGTTTTCTTGGCCATTCACAGACATGTGGTCCATCAAGGGCTTTGTTTCACCCGTGCTCCTTATCTCACCAACATGATGCAGCACTGAGTGCTGTGGTTCACTTTGGTGTCATGAGAAGAGGAGCTTCCTTTCCTCTGTGTTAAAATGGCATCCTTTGCTTGGGAAGTGTGACAAATAGTACTTAAAGGTCCCTTATTTGTATGGGCTGCAGTTGTCAGCAGAGTCAGGGGTGCAGAAGATCTGGTACTGCATGAAGTTACCAAAAGAATTGGAGAAGCTGCTTCAATTAAATCTGCTAACAACAGCTTGCATGGCTGTAGCATCAGTGCGTTGGGCATGGTTATGTAGAGCACTGTTTTGTTACAGTCCTGACTGTCCCATGCAGAAGGACTATATATTCCATTTTTCAAAATGGGAATTGTCCAAGTGCAGCCACGTGGCTTCCTACAGCTGCTTTCCTTTCCGCTAATTTTGCAGGTGCCTGAGCTGCTGTGTAACCATGTAATCACAGGCTACAATCATCAGTTTCCAAGTATTTGAAGGCACTATTACCTCCCTGAAAAACACCTTGCAATCCAGTTTCTTCCTATTGCATTAATATGATTTAGTATTGATAAGCATTTTTCACTGGACATGTTCTGAATTTTCTTTTGCGTGATCTTCTGTGGCATTTACAGTACATGAGATGTCATGGAAGAATATTGTAATACTTGGCATGTGTAAAAATTCATCAATTGCAATTTACTCTTAGAAGAGAATCTCTGACTTCCTGTCAAGTTTACAAAGCTGGAAAGACATTCTCTGTCTGATGAAAGAAATTAAAAGAAATGTGTAACAACAGTTTGAGCTTTAGTGGAATTTGGGCTCACCAAGTTTGTAGGATCTTAGAAGAAACCAAAAGCATTTTGGAAACTCATCAGTCTTGAGCAAAAAGGGATGCCTGCCCCTGGAAGCCTGACTGGACAGGGAGAGGGGAAAGACAGAGGTGATCTGGCTTTTCTCATACCCCGTGTTGCCTGGTGACATTTTCTTGTCTCTCTAATTTGTGTAATTCTGTGTGTCCATCCCCCAAGTCCAAAGGCAGGCTGAACACCGTCTGTGTTACAAAGCACTTGAGAAGGTTGGGCCAAAGGGGGTTTTCAGCATGGGGAGCCCTGAGAAGATGGGGTCCATGGGCAGTTACCTCATGGGGGGGAAATTGCCCAAGCTTTTTCCAAAGGGATGTGCAGGCATCCAGGTGAGTTAAACCTGTCAGCCCTCGTAGCATCCCTGCCTGTGTCTGGGAAAACACAATAAAGACGCTCTCACACCTGCCAGGTTCAGCAGAAAGGAGAGAAAAGACAACTTTATTTACATATGTCACATCTTATACAATTCTCAACTGCACAAGGGATTGGAGGACATGTCACTTCCTTCTCAATCCCACTGGAGAAGAAAGATGCTCATCAAAGTTCTCTTATCACAAAAGGAATGAAAACCAGAAAATACCGTTAGGTAAACATTGGCCATTATTTACATGAAACTGTGTGAGAAAGAATTCCGACTCCAAGATTATACAGAAGGTTTTAGCAAAAACCAGGGCAACACCTGCCTTCAGCCAGTGCTTTGCCTTTGCATCACAAACACTGGGCCCAGCTTTTCCACCCAAGCACAGAAGAGATGCAGATATTACAGCTGAACAAGGGTCTCATCCACAGCACAGGCACATCTGCATCACCCTGTGCAACAGGTGAGGTAGGAGGGAAGTGGGTGATACTTCCACCCTTCACAGGTGGGTAAAGCACAGTCCTGTGCAGGCTGGAGGGGCTCAGCCCTCAGGATTTTAAGTGTCCAGGCTTGAGTTTGGCTCAGGTGTGCTCTGGGATGGGACAGCAGAGAGCACAGCAAGGTTATGCTGAGCAGATAGAAGCACAAGCAGCTGGCACTGGAAATGGGGAATAAAACTAATGAACAAAAAGTTCATTAGCATCTTTCCTACCAAGCACCCTGGCAGGGGGGTGATGCCTGTATGAGGCAGTCTTAAGGACAGTTAAAATCTCAGGCTCTGATAAGGCTTCTCTGACATCTAAATTCTAAAATATGATTGCATGTATTGAAGTGTTACTGGAGAAAAGAGACACCTAGGACTGAGTGGCAAGAATATTTGACTGCATGGAAAGGTAGAAAGGCTGTAAATTGAAACACCACAGCTCTTACTTGTTGTTTTAGACACTTGCAAAAGCCGAATTAAATCCTCTTGGGTTAATTACTGCAAATTGAGGAACTCATTTTGGCTGCTCATTTAGAATTTTATTGTAACAATGCTCTATTAGCACCCAGCGTAATGAGCTGTAAGATAATGTCAAAATTGTAGAAGTTAACAAACATAAAATAAGTTTAATTATGTCACTAGCTAAAGAGAAAGATTGTGTTAATTTTGGCATGGTTTATGAGGTTGGAAATGAGAAATGAGAATGCTCTAACATTAAAGGCTTTAATCTGTGTGTTATGAGCTCCTAAAATTCTGTTAGGTGACTATCTGTATGCAAATACACAAAGAACTTTGCTTGCAAAAATGGAGACAAATTCACAGGGTTGCACATTCTTGGCACTTTTTTTGGGGTGGGAGGGAATCTGTCCATGTGCAAATTGCAGTGTGAATTTGTGGCAAACTGTTTGCCTGTGCACATGTGGTCAGAGCAGAGCTCCTGTCCTTTTCCTTTGATTGGAGTGAAGTTATGCATGCAGCAGCCAGCACAGCACACTCACTGTGCTGCAGTGCCTTTACACCCTGGGTGTGTTTGCATGTCTGCAGCCAGAGCTGTTTCTCAGAGGGCTGGAAGGGAACTTGGTAGCTCCCTTCAATTATTTTCTGCCAGGGGCATCAACAGATCTGCAAGATTCTGCTCCCTGGGGAGTGGCTATTGATTTTTGCATAACGTGATGTTTGTTCTTTAATAAAAGTCTAAGGTGCTTTACAAATTGCCAAAGTACTGCATTCAGCATTTGCTTTATTTAAAGCCTGGTGTTCTCCATGGCAACTGACCAAAATCTGATCTAAGTCATCTTTGAATTCAGCCTTAAGGAAACGAAGTTATTATTAGTGATAAATTTGTCCTTCAAGTGGGTTTTTGGGTTGTGGGCAAGGGTGATCTATGGGCTCTTTGGGTGTGGGTGAGGTGGGAACCCTGAAAATAATGGCAGGATGGCTCTGCACCAGCTTGGCAGCTGGATCACCAGGGCGTGTGGTGTGATCAGGCTTTGGGCAGAGAAGGGAGCAAGAGGGCAATTGCTCTGACCTTGGATTTTGAGTGAGCATCTTGATCTCCTTGGAGCAAGCTTGCTTCAGCCAACCACCAGCCTTAAGAATGGAAAAGTAACCTGGAAAAACAGATGTTGCTTTGATGTTTTACAGGTACATCAATATCCCAGCTGACTGCAAGGTTTCCCTTGTGAAAGATCTGAGCTTTGTTCAACTTCCCCTTTTCAGTCACTTGAAAATCCATCTCTGCCTGTGGGATCATGTTGTCAATCCTTAAACTGATTTCGTTAATACTCTGTACAGCCCCAGATTTCTCATGGGACTATTGCAAACGGTGGAATAATGTGAGAATTTCCTTTCAGTTACATAGGGGACTGTGAGATTCACATGGACATATCGAAATTTAACCTTGGCGTGAAGGGTGTGCAGGTGCGTGCAGTGCTGACCTTGTCTGTTCAAGGCTGGGTGGGGCAGGAGGTAGAACCTCCCAGTGGGGAGGTCATGACATTTAACTGGGAAACCAGCAGCTATCAGGCCTGGAATGATTGTTTTTTCTCTTTGTTCTTGGCTGGGGAAATAGTGCCTTCCATGGAAAGCACTTAAATATCACTTTTAAGCTTTGTAGTGTGACTCTTAAACAGGGTTGGGGCTCGAGCACTGAGTATGTGTGAGCCCACCAGAGTTCAGGGGTGCTCAAAGTGTTGGTGGAGAACTTCAGAAGAACCAGGACGTTCATAAACTGGTGTAGATTAAACCAACAATCTGTTCTTAGAATGTTGAAACCTAGTAGACAAATGGCTCCATTTTATGGCAGGATGGCAGAGAGACTCCACACACAAAGCGTTGCCTGATATCAGTAGCAATGGTTTGGGGGGAAAATGTTTATTGTTATTAAATTCTAAACAAAAATACTTCAAGTAGAATTTCTAAAATTATCTCCATCGTTGAAAAGCTCACAATTTTGAAGCTGCATCATGAGAGTACCTTAACACTCAGCTTTTCTGTTCTGTTTGCAGCTGTATGGGACACTGCGGGTGATCCTGGAACCTCTCCTAACTGATGCCCCTTTTGTTGGAGCAGTGACCTTGTTTTTTATGCAGAAACCGGTGAGTCAGGAGTGAGCTGCTCTCTGCAGCCTTCTTGCTTCTTGGTCTTAGTGCTTGGACAGGTCTTCAGTGAGTGACACAAGCTGATAACCCAAAGTGCATAACTGTGAACGCCTCACAGTTCGGCTGCTTAAATGATAAATTCCTAAATGTTCAGTGCTCCTCTTGAACTCCAGGAGGATGTGAATTAATTCACCCTGTGAAGTGTCTAAACAGTTACTTCACTCCAAGAATGGGAGGACTTTCTTATGGTGGCAGCACAGGAGCTGTTTCTGCAAGGTTTCTGGCTGCTGGATCTTCCCATTCCTAGATTTTTAAATGCAGTCATCTTGGAGACCATTCAGTCATGGTTGCCTTTTGAAAGCTTGCCTGTTTAAGGTCATGTGCCTTGTACTGAATTGTGGTTTAATAAAATATGAGAAACCTTCTAACCTTGTAAGAACCAGTTATCTTACAGCACACAGCTTTGCTTGTGGTTTATGCTCTGCTTGAGTTCACGAAAGTCACGCGTTTTTGATCTTGAATGAGGTGTTTTTGTGTTTAGATGTAGCAACGTTATTTTAGCACATGAAAAACTTTTTGGTTATTATATGAAGAGGAATACAGACTCCTGAAATCGGTGGTATTTGTAAATCCCCCTGCCTCAGGGCATAGGCCAACCCCTAAGTGAGAGGATGAGAACACAACTTCAAAGTCTCACTAGGGCTGTTGAATTTCCTCCATGGCCCCAGGGCATCTGCCAGTGGCCCTTGCTAAGGGCTGAATGCTGTCTTTCCTTCTGCTTGCAGGTTGAGTTCCAGTGATACCCTCAGTTCAGGATGGCAGATAAAATAGATAAGGGAATTGATACCAGCTATTGATTCTAATGTAGAGATGCAGTCAATCGGTGATGCAGACTTTCCTTTCCTTAAACACCTGGCTTTGTTCTAGAAGCATTTCCCCTTTAAATTCTAAATTTATTTTGAAATTAATTTTAATAGACCTGTATAATATTTTCTCCCTGATCTTGTTGTAGCATCTGGAAATCAACTGGGCAGGCATGAGCAACCTCCTGGATGTCCCAGGGATTAAGTGAGTGTCTACTTTGCTTTACTTTATTCTCCTTTGAAAAGCCTTTGGAAGTTGGGATGTGGTTCTTCAGTAACCATCAGAGCTGTTGTTGAGAGCATTGTGTGCAAGGTCTTGTGTTGATGTTCATCCCATCCTATCTGGCTGTGGCAAAACCTGAGGAGGGTTCTTTTTACATTCTGTCAAAACTGTTTCAATTGCTTCGTTGCATTTAGGATGGAAATAGTAAATCCCCCAAAGAACAATGACTTTTAAACTAAAACTCAAGCCCTTCTGTTTTCCATGTGGCAAAGGTAGATAAAGTAGGTTTACACTGGAAGTCTGCTTATTTTTATTTACAGTAAAGTGAAAAAAAGCAAGGGATCACAGAGTTGCAGTCCCTCTGACTAACTCAAGCACAATCCATGATAAAGAGAACAGTGCCAGATTTATAAGGAGAAAAGTTATTTTCTTTCTATGTAATCGACTCACCTTTTAGGTGTAGCTCTTCTCCAGTGCCTCTTGGGTTAGTATTACATATTTAAAATCTGCACAGCAAGGCTGAAAATCTTAGTGAGTTTCAGTACTGTAAGTTTCAAACTGTTTCACCAGATTGGGGATTCACTTTGTCCTTGTTCCTTGGTGTAAGGAGAAAATTCTGTTACACAAGAGGAAAATATTGGGTTACTCAGCCTTTCTCCCTTTCAGTGCAAATGCAGCCACTCTTGTTCCTCTCTGCTCCCCTGCAGCTCATGGTTTGCAGACTCCTAGGAAGTGTCTGGCTACTTTAGGTGCCAGTTTATGCATTAAAGATCCTCTGAAGGTTTTTGATGTTAAGTGAGAGGAAGCTTTTTCTCTTAATTTGAGGCCTGAGTGGCCTTTTGCCCTGAAGGTTGGCCTGAGAGCTCCAGTTTTTATCGGGGGAATTAATCTGTTTTTTTCTGACTTAGTTTCCCTAATGCTTTGCAGGGAGAAGGCATATAGGTGCTCCAGCCTACAGCCTCTCATATAATTAAGTGCAAATTTGGTGCCCTAAATTTTTAGTCCCTGGTTCTCCTACAGGGATTTGCACACAGAAACCCTTGCTTGCTCCTCAGCAGTGCAATGAAAGCTGGGAGCAAAACGTGTCTGACCATGAACGGGCTGAAGTACAGGTTGAGCAAGAGCCCTCCCTGTCAAATGAATTTGGCTCGCTTAAGATAGCAAAGAAACTGCAGGCAGTCATCTGTCCTCACATACAAGCTGTGTTTAGTTGGGTGTACCTTGAGGCTCGAGAGAGGGTACAATTCTGTGACATTCCTGGGGGGATTTTTTTGCAGGAAAGCCAAGAGCCTGAGCAAGGTTCCTGGTTTGACGTTTGGAGTAGAAAGTTTTCCTTGTGTGTTAAGCCAGGCTCTGTGAATTGGGACAATTTTGTAGCACAGTCTTAAGCACTTATAGCAGTAGATCTATCAAGATGATGAGTCTTTCAGATACTTGGTGCTCTTGGATTTTCCTCTTAATATTGTGTTTTCTCATGGCAGGTTGTAGTGGTGTGTTGAAATCCTCTCATTAATCACCTGGGAGTACTGGACATCAGTGATGGCCATGTACTTCTTGTACCTGCCATACAAAAAGAGCAGTTGTAAAGAGAAGATTTGAACTGAAAAGCTAAAAATGTGCAAGTTGTAATTAGGCTGGAAAGTTCCCTGAACTCCAAGATAGTGCCCTCAATTCAGCCAGTGTGATCTCCAGATACTTCAAATGAAATTTTCCTTCTTAGTGCAAAATCTGCCAAGAGCCAGAACTTCATCTGAGAAATGAGCTTGGCTTTCTTTGGTTTTGATGTGTCTGGCTTCTCCTTCAGTTTTATGAACAGGTCTCATCACGTGGCCAAGAGTAGGCTGCAGTGTGTGCTGAGGCCTTTTCTAAGTGTTAAAACAAACTACCTCGAGGCCTTGAGGCCCCTGTGAAATGCTGAAACTTCCTGATTCCCTTCTCCCTCTGCCCATCTCTGGTATTATTCCTAAGGAAACCCAGAAGGCACATGAGTTTGGGTGTGTGCATGAAGATTTCACCCAGCCTAAGCTCCTATTTGTCTTTACAACCTGCTAGATCCAAATTCCCACCTTGCAACAGGTTTGCTCCATGTTGCAAACTTGCATCACAAAATTGAAGTTGAATGGCCTCTCTGCAGCTCTTTCATAGAACCATAAACTTTGGAAAAGGCCTTTAAAGATCACCAAGTCCAACCATTAACCCAACACTGCCAAGCCCATCACTAAACTATGTGCCTGAGCACTTTTACAGGTCTTTTAAATAAATCCAGGGATGGTGACTCAACCATTTCCCTGGATGGCCTGTTCTAATGCTCGAAGATACTTTGGGGGAAGATGGTATCACTTCCTTGGCAATGCTCATTTCTTTCCTTGTCCCTCATTTTTTCATTCTGAGCTGTGAGTGACTGTAGAGATTGAGGTTGCCTTTTGTCCCCACCTGCAGTGTCATGTCAGACTCGTTAATTCAAGACTTCATTGCTGCTCGGCTGGTTCTACCAAACAGGATCACAGTGCCTCTGAAAAAGAACATGAACATTGCCCACTTGAGGTTCCCTGTCCCCGAGGTGAGCTGTTTTTTCAGTGACATTGTGTTTATCTACCTGAGTGTGCAATTGCCACCATGTGGATGCATCCAAGCTTATTGTCTTTGGGTGCTGCATCAGCTCTTTCAACCTGAATTGTGGGCTTTCTGTAGGTAATATTTCAGAAATGTAAAAGCAGTGTTGGGTAGTTCATAATTTGGGAGGGGGAGACACAGACACTGGGTGTTCCTACCCTCTCTACATGGCATAAGGAGTCTGTACTCTGAGCCCATTTACCAATTAAACCTTTAGTCCATAACTGCAGATCTGTGGTACATGCAAATGAGAGCATAAATACACAAACAATGAGTGTCAGGCATTTTAATATTTTTACTAATGCTGTGAAGAGGTGTAAATAAGGAACTTGCAGGGTGACATCTCTTCGTTACAGAAAAGAAAAAAGGGAAAAAACCCCAACAAACAAATCTCCTAAGTACTCAGCATATCCAGGCCTTCAATTTCCTTCATGCATCACATACCTAACACTCTTGCTAATGAGGATAAATATAAACGAGTGACAAAGACACGCTCCCTGTTGCAAACTTGCATCACTAAATTGAAGTGGAATGGCTCCTGTGCAATAAGAACTTGCCAATAAGTGCTTAGTTCCTCCTTCAGTCAGTGAGAGTTGATCTCTACACTTGATTTGACTGTGGTCGTAATGCTCTGTGCATATGTATGTTTCTGATTTTAAAATAAATTGAATATTATTTCCTACACACTTATCTGGGTTGAATTGTGCATCTGTTTAAGGGGGCTCTTTCTCCCCTCCAGCTAAATGGTGGAAAAAAAGTGTTTTATTACAGCTGACAGTGGAAATGTACTGCATCAAACTACATGTCTTTCCAGAACTGTCATGGTGACTATCCTTGCTGCCTGAAATAAACAGTTTTAGGAGGCAGCATATTATAATTACCCGAAAATTGCATTTTCATGACCAATTCTGTATCTTATTTTATCCAGGGAGTACTGAGGGTTCATCTGCTAGAAGCTGAAAACCTTGTCCAGAAGGACAATTTCCTGGGTGCCATCAGGGGCAAGTCTGACCCGTACGCTCTGCTCCGCGTTGGCACCGTGCAGCATCGGAGCAGGACAGTCTCCCGAGATCTCAATCCCATCTGGAATGAGACATTTGAGGTACTGAACCTTTTGATCTTGCCATCTGTAGGATACACAGCCATTTACATCCCTGTGCTTGCAGGATCTTCTCTTAGCTGACTGCACTGGGCTTCTTTGTTCCTTGGTCGAGGCATTTCTGTCCCCTCACCGAGTTCGTGCTTACATTGTAAACTTGAAATGTCGTCCAGGTTGATCTGATTTACGTGTGTGGGTTTTTGGAGGAGGTGCAAAGCACTGCTTTAAATATCAATCAGTGCATCAGTCTGTGCAGCTGTAAGCTGCTCTAGCATGGGTTCCTCTCTGCTTGGTAGGGATACCAGTTTGGGGGGTTTGATCTGTAGCTCAAAACCAAGCAAATTGAATGTGAAATATTTTCAGCTATAATCAATTGCATTTTGTATGCAATTAACCACGAAAGGGCAGGGAATATCCTTAGTGTGTTAGACGGCTGTCAAGTGTCATGTTCTTGTCCACAGCCTGAGCCTGAATAGGTATATGTGAATGCTTTTTATTTTTAATCAATACCTCTTTCTCCTCCAGTTTGTTGTTCATGAAGTGCCTGGTCAGGACTTAGAAGTGGATTTGTATGATGAAGATCCAGATAAAGATGACTTTATGGGCAGGTAAGTTAGCACAACCTTTGATCAGGGTCCAGTAGCCTCTGCTGTGGGACACCTGAATTATTCATACTGGAAATTTAATACTGTTGGAAGTGATTCCCTTTGCTCAGATATTGATACCAAGTAATTAGCTCCTAGGGTACCTAAGGTTGAGCAAGGTTACACTCCTGCAGGGAGTGCTGGGAAGCCATTAGAAGTGATGGTTACTACAAGACTTGAGGTTTAGTTCAAGTTTATTTTAGTTTTGGAAGTATGTCAAGGGGGAGACTTCAGGAGTGTGAGTGTGTTCCTGCAAACATGTGCACAGGTCACATGGAGAAGTTGTTATTTGGAACAGACTTGAGAGTGGGCTTTTTTGGTGGTTTATGCTGTATGCCTCAATACACATTGAAATGTTTGCTTTTTGCCTTTCAGCTTGCTGATAGGCCTGGTGGATGTGATGAATGACAGAAGTGTTGATGAGGTAAAGAGCATAGCTTATTTCTAAAAGTGCTTGGTGGTGTCTGCCCACATGCATTCATTTGTGCTGCCCCTTTGCTACCGTGGTGTTTCTTTGTGCTTCAAGCTTCCCTGCACACTTGCCCTGTGGTATTTTCAGAAAAAGATAATACCAAAGTAGCCATTACAATAAATTTTTATGACCAGGCTGGTAACCCCAGAGAGCCCTGAGTTTAGGCTGGGCCAGCATTGGGGTATCTTGTGTTGATACCTTGTGTCCCATATGTACCAAATGTTTTGTGCAAAGCTGCAATAAAATCTGGTGAAGTAGCCTGTATGCTGAGGGAAGAAATTATCTGATCTTACTGTGGTTAATCCTGCAACTCAACACTCTACAGACAATGCCAGGGTGCCTGTCTTGTGCTGCTGCTGGTTGGAAATACCCACATGCTTTGCCTGTTGATGGGTGTCTTATTTTAATTTTCTTCTGCTTTGTACCTGAGTAGATGGACATGCTACAATCTAAATGTCAAAAATGCAAGCAAAGGTGCTCAGAGTAAAATTCATGTTGCCTGTTGTAAGTCTCCGAGTCTGCAACACATACATAAAAACTGCTCTGCCTCTCAGTTCTCAAGTTGCTCTTTGTTGTCTCCTTTTAGTGGTTTCCCTTAAGTAAGACGACAAGCGGACACTTGCATTTAAAACTGGAGTGGCTTTCACTAGTAAATGACCAAGAAAAGCTACACGAGGTGAGTGTATGTGCCAAAAGGATTCAGGTACTCTGATCCCTGTCCAGTCATCAACAAAGCAGTGTGTAAAATTAGAAACCCCAGGCGAACTCACAGGAGTTTATTTTTGTCTGGCAAAGTTTGGATATGATTCCCTCCCTGCTGCTCCTGCAGAGAAAGGGCATTTGCTTGCCCCAGGCCTCTTGGTAATTCAGGAGTAACTCAAACCTGGCAGCTTTTTTTGCTTGAATTAGCAAACCTTTCTTTGACTCACTGCGACGTGGCTTCTCAGGGTTCTTTTCTTTGACAGTTTTTGTCCTCCCCCTTCATCTAGGATTTGTGTAGGACCCTGGACCCCTGCAATAATCTGTACAAGTCATAGGCAAATACCCAGCACTGGTTTCAGTGTGGAAACACACGTTTCCAAATGATGTGTTGTGAATTGCTTGGATAAAGCCCATCTCCCAAGGAGCCTGTTTCTTCATAACCCAGCAAAACCATTGGAGTTCCACTGAAGTGAATAAAGTTGTTTCCAGGCTTTGTTCTGCTGACACTGAATTCATGTTGATGTATGTGGCTGAGCATGTTTTTAGGTGTCTGGCTGCTCTGGAGAACCCAACCAGTTCTGCACTGAGAGATTGACAAACATTAAAGGCAATGAATTGCAGAGTTACACATCTTACTGCTCTGCTTAAAACTAGCATGCTGTGTTGGCTTGATGCTCCTCTAAATTGCAAGTTCTAGGAGAGAGGCAGAGAGCTGCTTAGCCTTCAGAAGCTGCCCTTGGAATTTTATTATGTTTTACGTTGTCCTTGGTGGGTAATCATGAGTACTTGGTGTTTTGGTTTGTTTTATCTTTCCCTGCCTTTGCAGGATAAGAAAGGTCTGTCTACAGCAATTCTGATTGTCTACTTGGAGAGTGCCTTCAACCTTCCTGTAAGTACAAACCACGTGCAGCAGCCTTCACTCCTAATCTCCTTTGTTTTTTTTTAAGACCACAGATTAATTGTTTTAAATACTCTTTTACTAATTCAGAAAAACCACTTTGAGTATTCGAATGGTGAATGTGGAGCAAAGAAGATCAAAAATAACAAGTACCTCAAGGTAAAATTTATATTCCTCTCCCATGCTTGCAAAATAATGTTCTGGATTATGTGGTATCATAGGAACTGAAACTGGCAGTGGTTAAAAAGAAATAACCTCCCCACTGTCAGAATCTGAGTGACCAGGGGTTCAAAGTAGTGACTGAAACCCACCCCAGTGAAAGTCTAGGAGGCCAAAGTAGGAGTGCAACACAAAAATGTTTGATTGTGTGTGTGGTTCTCTGTCTTTCTTATGCAAAAGAGAACCTCCAGACATCAGACTAAGTCACAATGTCCTTGCTGCTGCTGCTGCTGCTCTTTCTTCCCTTGCTGAGCTGTTCCAGCTTGGCATTGGGGTGGGAGGAATATGCTCATTTGTGGTAACTTTCCTGTCCACTGGAGGTGTGAGCACCAGATTCCTTCCCCCTTGATTTTAGAGGGATTCAGAAGCCTCTCTGTCATTCATGCCATCTGTCTCATAGCTTCTGTTTACTTTTTTCCCCACATATTGTATTTTGCTGCTGTGATGTAAATGGCAGGTACAGGGAAGAATGTCTTTCTCCCTTTTTTCTTGAACAGGCTACACACAAGCACAGCTCTGAGCTGTGGAGAAAGCTTCTCGTTCTCCCCAAGTAGCTCCTCTCCTAAATACCACCTTTACAATTTAGATGAGTTACCAGCACTGTGATGCACATCACATTCAAAGATCCTTAATTCTGGACCTCATTGTGTGAGCTTTGTGTGTAGTGCTGTGCCAAGGCCAGAACCTCAGCCTTAATTTCTATAGCATTAATGCAAAAAGGTACAAGAGGTTCAGTATTGTTGCTTCTGGACAGAAATTGTTTTTTGATGCCAAAGATTCACTTCCAGCTGCTTTAGAGCAAGTCCTGAGCCTTGGAAGCCAATTCTGAGAGTCCTGGTTCAGTCAGGAATGATCAAGATTTCCCACTGAGCCTTCAGCTCTCCTCTCTGTTTCCTCCCAGCTTCTGACAAATTTTTAACTGCTCACCTGTTGAAACCTAAATACATAAAACTTTGGCTTAAATGTGTGCTCTTGATGGTGGAGGGTAAGACTGTGCTGTGTTATGGCTTTCCTGTGTGCTACACTCCTCAGCTGTCCCACATCTGGAAAATGCTGTCAGCTTTCCAGCACCTTACTTCAAGTAAGAGTAGTGGTTTGATATTTCTTCCCGTAAACTATAAATTTCTCAATGTTTTTTTCCTACCTTCTTCTTTCTTCGTTGCATTGAATGACAGAAGATGGAACGAGAACCTTCCTCCTTCGTCCTGCTCACAGTTGGGAACAAGACTCAGAAGAGCAAGGTGAGGCTTTAATTCTCCTGCTTTCGTTAGATACTTCCCATCTTATGGGTGACCATCTCCAAGGAGCCCCTAGGGAGGGAAGGACTCCTTGCCAAGCTGATGTGAAGAGCTGGAGTTGTGTGACAGCTGCAGAGCCTGGCAGTGGAACCCCTGTGTCACTGAGCTGTGGTGGTTAGAGGTGTCTGACCAGCTGCTGGACACATGGGGAGCTCCGTGCCTGTGTCCAAGAGTTCATGTTGGCCCAGACATCCAGTTCTATAACTCTCATGGTTTCTCAGAGCAGGGTGTCCTTTGCATCAATCTGCCCTTTATTCCTTCACCAGAGTCTTTCCCGGCTCCTGTGTACCACAGTTTTACAGATTTGTTTTGTTTTGTTTTGAACCTGGACAAGCTGGATCTGCATCTCCTCCACTTTCAGTTCATTTTTCATTAATTAAAAATTCCTTTTGCCTCATGAGTATGAGCAGCAGCTGAGCTCTGCCCTCTCAGCAGCTGCCACGTTCACTGTCCTGCAGCTGGATGTGGATGAGGGCAGCCCTTTGTTCTTCTGGACACCCAGCAAATAGGAATGAATCCTGTTGTGGCTACACACCAGCACACAGGACTGGCACCTATTTTCCTTTGTTCCTTCCACCTGCTCCACCCAAAAATTGGGTTCTGCTTGCATTTTTCCCTTTGGTGGCTTTCCCTTTCCCTACCACATCACCTGCCTCTCCTAAGCTAGGTCAGGTTTCCAGGCTTTCCCTGCTCCTTCCCACTTGCTGCCTGGCAGGGACAGCTGGTTCACAGAGCAGCCACAGGCCCCGTGGGTGCTTTCCATGCCCTTTCATCTTTGAAGTGGATGGTGCTGAAGCTGTGCCCTCCTACTCTTCCCACGAGTTCTACACCCCTGGAACTGCCCCTCCAGCTTTCCTGCCCTTCCTGTCAGCTGGCTGTGGCTTTGGGAGCTGGCTCAGGGTGCTGCAGGCTGGAAGCAGCACTCAGGCTCTCCCTGGGTGGGAAGGTGGGAGGGAGCAGTGCCTTGCTGCAGGTGAGGCAGGCTGCTGGTCCAGGCAGCACTGGTGGGGCCAACTGCAGCTCACCAGACTTGTTCTTTGGCATTTCCACGCCCCAGAGGACTTGTTCTGGTTTTGCCAGAGACTTTGCTTCCATATGCTTCTGACCTGGAGTTTCGACTCTCTCCATACAGCTGGGGTGTAGCATCCCTGAGGGTCACCATGGCCCTCTCTGGTGATCAGTGCCGTGGATTCTCTGCTTCTCAGAGACTAAGCTCATGTATGTTCTTGTTGCAGACCTGCAATTTCAGCAAAGATCCCACGTGGGGCCAGGCTTTCACCTTCTTTGTCCACAGTGCTCATTCCCAGTCACTCCACATCGAGGTGAGAGACAAGCCTTTACTTTGAAGACCAACTGTGGGAGGAAACCTCTTCTGTGGAGCTCAGTGCTGGTTGTTTCTGTGTGGGGTTGTCATCTACTGGGTTCCTCCTGCTAACAGGTGGAAGAAGCAGCTGTTGTTGCACAGACAATTCTGTATTACGTGGTGGTCGTATCTACCTTTTTTGGCCTCTACCTTGTCCTAGGATTGTGTAACATGCAGTATCTTAGTTCCAAATGTGGGATGTTTCTGGCTGCAAAGTACAAAAGACATTTTATACAAGTTTGTGTGTAGTAAAGGCATCAATATTTTGCTGTCAGAAATTGCAGCCTTCATGCTCCTCAATCAGAGCCCTACCCCTTCACCTTTGTGTTCTGGCTTGTTAAGCAACCCTCTCTTTGAGCAGGATTGCAGTCACAGCCAGTTCTGTGGCTGGTCACTTGGATACAGAAAGGAATTGAACTTGGAAGGTGTATTGAAGTTAAATAGGCCAAACAAACTACTACCTAAAACATGTGTAAGGGTTTATACCACTTGCCATCTCAGCTGCTTAGGAGCTTGTCCCCAAATCAAGTAAGGAAAATCAAGTAAATCTCAGGGCATGTTTTTTCTGCTCAAGCAGTTCTTTCTCTGCATAGGTAGAGATGGGATTTTTATTCCAAGTGTACTAACTTGTTACACTCCTGAAATAATGGCATCACCCATTTGGATGTAAGCATACAGAAGTACATAAGCTAATTTTGGATGTAACCATACAGAAGTAAATAAGCTAATTCTGGTTTCTGTTTGAAATACCTTCTTGCTTTGCCGTTCCCACTGGTATGCTTCCCAGTTTCCAGCTAATAAAAGCTTTTGTTTCCTTCTGCCCCCCAGATAAAAGACAAGGAGCGGGACAGTGCCCTGGGAACTGCAGTGGTATGTCTCTCCCACTTACTTAAGGACCCAAACATGACTCTGGATCAGAGATTCCAGCTGGACCATTCCAGTTCAGACAGCTTCATTAAGATGAAACTTGTATTGCGGGTAAGTTGTTCTTTCCCATGTTCACTCAGCTTCCCCTGCAGAAGCATCCAGTTGTAACCAGGCAAAGGAGATGAGGGGTGGGTGTGGAGAAAGGCAGCTTTGCTTCACAGCTGAGTAGAAAGTAGAAGTGTGACACTTAAATGCAATTAGGAGTGTGTGGTGGAGTTGAGAGATATCCCTGAGGCTTCTTAAAACTTAGTGCAGTGCCATGGCTGAAAATCTTCTCATGACAATAAAGAATTAGACTGAGAAAATCTAAGCTGGAGGAATCAGCTCCTGAACAGGGAGAGGCATTGATGCTTAGGAATTGTTTCCTCACCATGCTCTGGATCAGTGCTTAGACACTGCTAAGTACAAACACAGCAGGACGAGAGGAGAGAACACCACAGTGAATCCCAGAGGCCCCTTTCATCTCTGGTGGCAGATTCCTGCTGTTACAGTTTTGTGGTGAAATTTCCTCCTGGGTGGTAATGCTGGCATTCACCCCAGTGCTTTGGGAGCAGCACTCACTGTCTTCCCTTGTGATTTTAGGCACTGAATGTTGAAGAACCTGATCCACAAAGAGTCAAGGCCGGTGTCAATGCCTCGAAGCCAGGTCCCGTGCGTGTCACGGAGAAGGCTGGAAACCAGCACAAGTTTGCCTCTCCACCACAAGTCTCAAAAGTACCTCCCATGAGCAAAGACTCTGCAGTACTTGAATCTCTGCCAAAAAAGGACAGTGGGGAAGACCTGGATGCTAAAGACAGTTCAGCAGCCCCTGTGCCAAGTGAAACTGTGTCTGGCCTTGATGAAGCAGAGGGCAAGCAAAATTCAGAACGTGGCCCACAGTCAGCAGTGCCCAGCGGAGCAGCGGCCGTGCCCACACTGCCCATCCTGCAGGAGATGAGGCTGGCACCCAGTGTCACTTCACTGGGCTCCCTGCCTTCTTCCTGCTTTGAATTAAGTAGCAGCAATCTGGACATTCATAAGTAGGTGTTCTTCCAGCTGAATTGTTCTTCTCTTGGGAAAGTTTAGGTGTTATTGTTGCATAGAGGTGAAGTCAAGACTGCTGAGTCATTGGGGGTCTTGGGTCTCAAGTCACCTACAAAGAATTGACCTAAATATTCCATTCAACAGCAAATTACAGGGTACTGCTAGAGCAAGTGTAAAGGGAAAGCATTAACTGTACAGCTCTCCTGAGAGTGCTGCATGTGTTGGCTTTATATTGTTGGAGAGCTTCTCAACACTCATTTAGCCACAGGATATTGGAAGTCTGAACATCCCACTTCTGTCATAACTTAAACTCTTGATAGGCACTTCTGGCTGCTTAAAGCTCTGGCTATCCAACACATTTTAAGACTGATAATGCTATGAACCAAGTTTTTGTGGATAGGTATGCTTATGTGTGTCCTTCCCACAGTGCTCAGTGTGAGGCTGCTCTATTGGGCGGGATGGGAAGGATTTGCCCCTCCTGGGGCACAGAATGGAGCTTGAGGAATCCGTAATGAACAGGAGTTACAAAGATTCACCTCACTTAAGAGGGCATCAGAGTTGTTTCAAACCTGAACATCAAACTCAGCTCCAGCTGCAATTTGGTGAATTGGTGACTGGCAAATTCCCTAGGACTGAACAGGGCTTAATTTATGAACTATTTTAAACTGTTTTAAAGCAATACTTTGGATTTTAAGACACTTTATTAACATCCAGAATGACATATGGAGAAGGTCCCATCTTGCATATACAGACACCCCTGATGGAATGTGTAACATGCTAACCTGTTCTTTGCTGCTCCATCTACACTGGGCCACGTAGGGGCTTTTTTGGCAGTTTGTGTTGTGGGACTGAAATTGGGTACCTGTAGAGAAGGCAGGGATGGTGCTTCTGTGGAACCTCTGTGGTCCAGCTTCTTCTCAGGTAGCAAACCACAGCATGCCAGGGAGGATGGTGCCCTGCAAGTTTGTTTTAGTCTGTGTGTGGTCTGTATGTAAAAGCCTTGACTGTGCAACGTCTTGCAGCGGGGCTGAGATGCCTCTGGGGGAGATCCAGCTGACCGTGCGCTACGCTTCCATCCGGCAGAGCCTCGTCGTGCTGGTCAACAGCTGCAGGTAATGCTTGTGATGGCTCAGAGAGCTCTCTGAGCTGTGTCAGGCATCCAGCAAAGCTGGAGCAGAGCCACGTGCAGCAGGAGCTGCCCTAGCACTGGCTGGGTTCCAGCTGTGCAGCCTCTCTGTGCCCAGCTCTGGGCAGTGCCAGCAGCAGGTCTAGGAGAGGGCACAGAGAGTTGTGCTCACTGCAGGAGAGATACTTCAAGTGTCATCTACCCAAAATTTCCTCTGAACAGCACTGACAATTGGTGTGTGTCTTGGGGTGTCGGGGTAGGCACCGTGACAAGGATTGATACCTATGACTGAATAAATAATTGTTAATTTAGGAACCCCAGTAAAAGGCCACACACTCAAGAGTGAAAATTTTAACTAAGAATCCTTAAAGTTTTATTTACTTATATTCCAATTCCTGAGATGAATGGTTTTGGCCTGTGAAGGGTTGGTCTGATTCTAAGAGAGCCAAGGTATTAAAACACACAGTGGGAGAACCTGCCTTGCTTGTCTGTATTTCTTTTAACAGAAACTTGGTACCCTCTTCCAATCGTGGAGTGGATCCCTATGTTCGTATATACCTGCTTCCAGACAGAAGATGGACCAGCAGGAAGAAGACTTCTGTTAAGAAAAAAACTCTGAACCCCCAATATGATGAGAAGTAAGAAAATGTTAATTATGATTATGGCTGCAATAGTTATGATCTCTGTTTAATGACAGGGCTTCCTAAGGTATGCTGCTGTAGCTCCTAAGGACTCCCTTGTGAACATTTGCAGGTTTTCTGAAACAAATGGCACTTTGACTCTGATTTACAAGTCCTTGGGGCTGGCCTTGCTCTGCCTGTGATGTTTTCAGTCCCCCTGAAGAAGGGTAGCTTTCTTCCCTGCCCCTTCCCCGCCCCCAGGCTGGATTTGCTTCTCTGCAAACTGACTTTCTCCTACCCATGTTTAACTCCAGTCGTGGCAGAGGCAATCTGCACATTCAGGCAGCTCCCAGAGCCTACTGCTCTGTTCACACTGCTTTGCCTGAAGCTTATTCTGGCATCTTTCCAAAGGTCCAAGGCAGAGCCTTTTGAGGCTGGACCATCCTTTGGGCACTCAGGTGGATGTTGTCATCAAGGCTCCCAGCTCTGCTGACAGTGTCACAGCTCTGCCACTCAAATGGAATGTGTTTTGCATAAACCCAAACACAGTAATGCTTAG
This sequence comes from Platysteira castanea, assembly GCA_013397175.1. Taxonomy (NCBI): domain Eukaryota; kingdom Metazoa; phylum Chordata; class Aves; order Passeriformes; genus Platysteira; species Platysteira castanea. Next base: position 845,165 of record VYXC01006219.1, read on the forward strand.
AAGTAGAGCTCTCTTAAGAGGTGGCTTTAATCCCATAATTAGAGGAAGGTACACGTGAAAATACATAAATAATGGGTGATCCTGGATGGCTGATATTTTTCCTGCGTTGCGTCCTTTCTGTGTAAGTCAGAAATGGAAAAAAAAGATTTAAAAAGATTTTTTTCCTCAAAACACCAAAGCTGAGGATTCTGCTTGTGTCTATTCTCAAGTAACTCCACTGATTTAGTGCCATCCCAGCAGCTGGAAACAGCAGCTTGTTTTCCTCATCCTCAGTAGTGACGTATCCTGCACATCCTCAATTAAGGATAATGCTTAGCTCCAAAACATGTTGCCTGTTTCACAGCTCTGACTTGAGGAAAAGCTATTCAGGTGGGCAGAACTGGAGCGATTTAGCCTGGACAAAACTCACTTGACATTAGCCACGTGTGCCAGAGGCTTGAGTCAGAGCCATTAAGAATTTAATTGCCACAGGTTTCAGCCTTTGTCTGCTCTTGGTGTGGTGCAAGGTTGCTCTGTGAACTTGGGGGGTTGGCTCATTACTATTTCCTCTTGAGTAATGGCAAACACGCTGATCTTCCATGGAGGGGGAAAATGATGTTAAGTGGCATTTCATCAGGGATGCATGTTTTCCTCCTTCCCCCTGGCACAGGGGACAGTCTGAACACAGCGTTGTCATCGTGAGGCCTGGAAGAGGTTTCCTGCAATGTGAATAAAACCTAACTGTAGAATTGCCTTTTCTGTATGTTCCTTCCTTGTTGAAGTCCTGGCCACTGATGCTGTACTCTGTCACTATATTCTGTCGACTGAATACAGCTCATGGGATTTTAGTTTTTGCTTTAAGTATCTTCTTTTTAAACTCTAATTTTAGGTTTGAATTTTTCGAATCTTTGGAAAATATCAAGAAAAGGTCACTGGACATTGCAGTGAAAAACAGCAGGCCGTTCATTTCACAGGAGAGGAAGGAGCTGGGGAAAGTAAGTTTAAAGAATCTGCACTACAGATGTAACAGGGCTGAACACTCTGGGCTATTCCTGAGATTCTGAAATGTGGCTCCAGTAACTGATTCTCAGTAATAGGACTGGCAATCTGGAAACAACTTTTTCCTGCCACATTTTCATCTGAAATGAGGCTGTATCCGTGTGGGAGCTGTGTGGTCTCATTTCAGGAGGGTGCTCCTGAAGAAAGCCCTGGTTCCTGGGCCCGTGTGGGGAATGGCTCCAAGAGGGCAAACACGGAGCTGAGGAAGGCGTGGGACCAAACCCCACGATTTGCCAACAGTGCTTTAAGCTTTCTGTGAACAACTGATTCTGTGAAAAGTAAACTGCAATTGCTTCTTCAGTGACAGATAAATTTCCAAGTAGTGCTACTAGGAAAGTGAGCTGGCTCATTCCTGCACCATCCCAGGAATGTGGGAAGCTCCTTTTTTCCTCAAGCCTGAGCTGCAGCCCTACAGCTGGAAAGTGGGTCTGACTTGGGAAGAGTGGTAGCTTAGCTAATCAATTTATATGCTGAATAACCTCCAAACAAATAAAATTTGCCTTTTAAAGGTGCGCATCGACTTGTCCCAGGAGGATTTAATAAAAGGTTTTGCACAATGGTAAGTGCTCATCTCCATACTTCCAAACCCTGCCCAGTGCTTTACTGGGAGCTTGCATGACTGCTGTGGGAGTGCTGGTAACTGGGCTGTGTTTGGGTGAGCAAGAAGAATATTTGACCTGCAAAGGCAGGACTAACTTGAGCAAATCTGGTAGTTCTATCTAAATTGTGTGTTGATCCACGGGCTGTGCAGTGCCTGCCCTGTGAGACAGCTTTAATGAGATGCCTGTGTCAATTATAGTCTTCAGCATATTTTAAGTTGCCATAAAAGCCACAGGGGCACATGAGTAAAAGAATTTTGTTTATTAAAGTAACCTTGCAACAAATTTTAACTTGGATAAAGATCTTGACTAAATACTCTGATCAGCAATATATATGTATGATAAAACTTTAATTACAAACATTCATAGAAACTATTATAATAAGCCACTTACAGTTTTGCCTGTATATTCATTGTGGTTCTGAGGTTTGTACGTTCATTGGTCTGGGGCAGAACAGAACCAGGCTGGGGCCTATTTTCCACTCCTGTGTCTTTAGTTAATGGCAGGAGTTCCTCCTTCTTTCTCCTTCAGTGGGGAGCCCAAGGAATGCAGCGTGGGTAGTCCAGGAGCTGCCATCTGCACAGGCAGTGAGCCAATATTCCAACAGGAAAACCACATTTCCCTGGCCAGCTTGTGCGTGTGTCTCAGGGCAATTATGGGAAGAGGAGAAAAGGACGCACCCAAAGTGCCTGGTGAAGAGCTGAAGTTTGAGGCCACCTCTGGAGCCTCCTTTGCTGTGCTGCCTGTGAAGCACAAGCAGTAAAGCAGCCCAAGTTCTCTCTACTGTGCCAGTTAAAACTTTAAGGAAAAGTATTCAACAACTGTGAACACCTAACTTATGTTTTCTGTCTTGCAGGTATGAGCTGACAAGGGGCAAACGCAAGAAAATCTGATTTCTTCTCATGTACATAAGTTACTAATTTTTCAACTTTATATGAATGTACATATCTCTTGTAATTAACATGTTTTGCACAGTCATTGCAAATTTGAAGCAGGCTCCAGCTCAGGACATGCAAATTTAATCATCCTATTTGGGGATTAGTTCTCACTGAAGTTAAACATGTTTTCCCCCACATAGGGAATAATTTGTCCTTAAAGAATAAATCCTTTATTTTTGCTATTTCTGGCAAATCCCCCCTCAAAGGACCTCTAGGTGTGAATCCTCTCTTAAAGAAGGGTTGTACCTGGGGATATTTTAGACTGTCAGCCAAGTGTCATTACTTTGCTTGGCAGTCTGATGGCCCTAGGAGCTTGTTCATGTTATTTTAACATGGAAGTATTGTACTTTTAAAAGAATACATCTTGAAACAGCATTCTTCAGCTGTAGGGCTACAGAATCTGTTGAAAGAGAAACTCTTTAACACTAATAGCAATTATTTTCTGAGAAATTAAGAAGTTGGTATTCCACTGTTCAGAAGTACCTTAGCAGACTGTGGCTGCAGGAATGTAAATACTGAGTTTCCAAAAGCAGAGAGATAAATTTACCAAGATGTCATTAAGGTTTTAGTTTGTGACGCCTTAACAGGTTTTGTCCTTTGTTACAGTACATTTCAAAATCTCGTAAACCCAGATTCTGTCTGAGGAACAGCAACGTTTTGTAAACTAAGCTTTATTAATATTGAGGCAAAATATTTTTGGAAGCTTGGTGTACTTGTTTCTGTACAATAAACTTCTAACTGTCTTGCATAAGAGACTTGATCTATTCCTTTCTAAAACTGACTCTTGAAATACAACCATGGTAACTTCAAACCATCATCTGAAGCAAATTTCAAGTATTTTTGGCCTAATTACATTAATCTAGCCTGCCTCAGTCCATAATCAGAGAGAATATTCACTCAGTAACAAGGGGTTTCCATCCCAAACTGATCTGGAAATGTGGACAACATTTTAAAAGAGGGTCTCCAGAAATGTAAGATTGAGCATTTGTGTAAGTGTGATGGCTATGGCAGTTAGGGCATCTTTACCTCATACTTATTGTGTCAGCAACATTCAGAATGTCAGGGGTGTTACAGAGTTTTACTGGTGTTGTGCTGAGTTCAGTTTCCTGGACTGATACAGAGTAAACTGGTTTTCTCTCTGGGATTGAGTAGATCAGTTGATGGCAGTTAAAAGTTTTTCTTAAATTGACTAAGAATTAAGAAAAACTGAAAAAAAAGGCAGCAACTTTTATTTATGTTAAAAAATCTGGAATTGTTGCTTAGGATAAGAGTGCTTGGAGGTAGCTGCAATGTCATGTGCACCAGCAGGTACATTCACAGGTAAGAGAAATCTTGCTCAGGAGGAGCAGAGTCACCCATAACCAGCTCCCCATTTCAGGTTTTGCACTGCAGGTAAAATATCATCCACGTTCCTGATCTCTGCAACAGAACAGAAAGCAAAGGGTGAGGCTTGTGGACCCAGAATACCTTCAAGTTCAACCAAAATTCTAACTTAAACAGCCACTGAATTAAATAAACCCCTCTCAGACCTTTCAATGCTTTCAGAAAAAAATCAATTTGGCTTATGAGTAATATGATTAAGTAAATGCAACCCCATGTTCAATGAAAACAAAGCGTTTTGGTCACTTCCTGAGGAAACATGGAAAGAAGAGGAGAGTGAGGCAAAAGGTAGCACCTTCCCTCACATCCTCCTAGTGTTTTAGAACAGCAGGAGTAAGCAAAACACTTGTTAACTATTTATAGAGTTCTATGAGGAAGCATTGGCATGAAGGTAGTTACTGTTGCAAATATTACTCACCTAGAAGACACAGCAGATCTTTAATGAGAGCTTGAAAGGGCGGAAAGAAGCACTCATGTTCTTCAAGTTTATTGATGATACTGGAATGGAAAGTGAGACTGTCAGGTAAGAAGTGCAAGGACATGGCAAGTTCATCCCCTTGGCTGTTTCCTTGTTCTGTGCCGTGACTTTGTGAAAACACTGCTACTTAGTATATAAAACCATGGCCACCAGCTTTCTGTTCTCCAGTTCTGAACCCTGCAGCCACCACGGGAGCTGTCATGAGGATCTCTGCTTGCACTATTAATGCTGTATACACATCCTTCCTTTCCCCCTCACATGGCACCAGGTAGTCTGGGGCCTGGAACATTTGTCTGTGTATGCTAAATATACTGCCTGGGGGTGGCTGGTATAACTGCCTGGGAGGTGGAGCAAGAAGTGCTTTATAAGCAGCTGTTCTCCAGTTGAAACTGAGAAATGAGTGCAGAAAGGCTGAGGGAGTGAGTATTGTTAACCAACATGTGTCAGACTTGCTGCCTGCTCCCTTTTTAGTCTGTCTGTAAAGCACATGCTGAATGCAAGCTCTTAGAGTCTGCTACCACCTAGATGTGGCTGCCATCTGTTGAAGATACAACAGCATTTGTCCAGGTTGTAAAGTATTTGTAGGCAGCTTGAGGCAAACCCTGCCTTAGCAACTGGGACACTTCAATAGCACAGCTGAAACTTGCATCACTTTCTCCTCCCCACCCACGTGTAGGATTTGTCTCCTGATGAAACACGTATCCCATTAAGGCTGGTTTGATCACATTATCCATGCAAATCAGAGTGTGTTTTGGAACCTTCTGGCCTCAATTCTTCCCTCTGTCAGCTTTATCCATTTGAAAGGATTCAAGATTCGTTTCAAGCAGGATAGTAGTAACTAACACCTGTGCTGTCACAGCTCACTGCCTTTGTAACAAACAACGAAAGTTCCTTTCAGCATCAGTTTTTGCCAGTTCTCAATTACTACATTTGATGCTTGAAGAATGGTCAGCACTGGAACAGCCCCACATACCTGTGGATGTCTTGGGTGCCCAGAAGCTGCTGTACCTGCTCAGTCACGTTCTTAGTAATGATGTCACATAGTTTCCCAACAGTATTCACTACCACAGTGGGTGGAGCTGAGCTGTCTGTGGAAAAACAAACACCTCATGAATCTTGTAACAATAATAACAGGGAAGGATTTTAGACACAGTTGAATTCTTGCAGGTGCACAGATTTTATTTGGTTTTCATAGATCTAGGCATATACATTCCATCATTCACAGAAAACAGAATGCCCGTGGTCAGAAATAAACAAATATTAGCTAGGAATGGGGAATCTCACTAATCCTTTAGTAGCTAAAAGAATTTTGGCAGAGCTGTGTGTTCAGAGCAGAGAGGGTACTAATGCTCACCCTACAATGTCAGTGGAAATCAGCCAACTGAAATTATATGTATAGAGAAGGGGTTATTTATTAGTTTTTGTGACACAGCAGACATGCTATAGGGGCTAGGCCAATAAGGAAGCTGCTTAACAAACATTTTGTTAACACCCAGAACTTGTTTTTGTGTTGACTTTTACCCTGTCTGTAGTGCCGTGACTGAAGGTAGCAGCCTCCTTGTTCTTTTCTCCCTCAGTTTCAGAAGAATTAGGCTCGGACAAGGCATCCTCTGAGCTGCAGTTATTAGGGGGAGATGAGGTTTCCTCATCCCCCATGCTGGCTGCAGGCAGGAACACTGCTCCCCTCCTTGAATGAGGCTCAGCAGCCCAGGAGCCTTGCTCTGAGGCTGGACATCCTACAGCCCAGCCCAAGCTTTTAACCCAGGAGCAGCAGCAGCTGCTGTTCTAAAGAAGTTCCCACCAGAAGGGAAATAACCAACTACACCTCTGAGTACTGACAGTTTTTGACATTCAGCAACTTCTTTTGGTTTTTAAGTTTAGCAGCATAAGATGGAATGTTGTGAGGACTGGACATAATTACACTTGAACGAATTACTGAGTAGAAATCTACATCAGAGGCTGTTATCTTCTTCCTTAAACTTGTTATCTTTCAAGTGGAGAATGAAAGACAAAAATGAAGTCAGCTTACCGAAAACAAAGCTTTGTGGAAAAAATAAAAATTCTATTTCCTCTGCTATTCCCTTCTTTTCCCTCCCTGTTATTCCTCAGCAACTGCTAAAGGCTTACAAATAATGGGGATTTGCTATTTGAACTGTAAATTAACAGGAACATATCTTCATCTTCCCAGTGAGGAAAACACCTAGTTAATTCATTTCTCAATAGCTCAACATTATTTTCTATGAAGAGGTCAGCTTTTCACTTATCTCCTTTCTTTGGAATGGTGTGAACAAGCAGCAGGTGGTAATTCTTTACCTAGTTCCAGGAGCTCATGGAGATTCCTCATGGCGTTGGTCATTTCCCCCAGCTTTATGTAAACCTCATTCATCCGTGGATAAACACCACTCAGGGAATTCACATCAAACAGCTTTTGGAAGTGAGAGACTATGGCAGACAGGGTTTGCAAGGACAGTTTCTGGCTGTTCTGGAGCAAGCAGGAAGAACTCATCAATGGTACTGCTTAAAAAGGCAAGGGTGCTTTTAGCTGTGAAACATTCTTAAAACCAGTCTGAAGAAAAACAGGGGTAACTTCCCTTATTAAATCTCAGCCTTTCACATATTCTTAAATCTGAAGACGTAGTTTCAATAGTTTTCAGGCACAAACATCCACCAAACTCAAAATACTCTTTTGAAAGCTTTCTTCTCTGTTGCTGAGGGAAGCATTTATGTATCCTCAGCCCTGAGAGACAGAACAGGATAATTCCTGAGACTACAGGGCAATGCAAATGCACTGCTGGTCAAGTGCCTTTCATTAAAGCAGTCTTCCCCAAGGTGAATTCATCCATTATATTGAAACAATCTTTGATTATTGAATGTCTTCAAACAGATATTTCTTAAATGCTGCAAGGCTTTCAAATGCACCGATCTAATTACTGTGAGAAGAATGCATTTAAGAATTCCACGGTAACTTGTGATTATAAACCCCTGGTAAAAATTACCTTTTCCTTATTTTCTAACTCTTCCAAAACTGCATCTACTATCAGCTGGAGGTCTTCAACTCGTATAGATTCTCTCTTATCCTGTGGATCTGCAGTGTTCCAAGGCAGCAATTCCAGAGACAGTTTTCTCAAGGACCTATGCAAATCCTTTTAAAAGAAGGGAGGGGAGCCAACTTATTTTAGAAAATGCTTAAAGCTGTTTTAATTATAGGAACGGACGTTTTTCTGTTTCTCATATGCAGTAACATTCCAGCACTGGAGAGAGTAAGGTTTTAGTTTTCAAGGAATTTAAGCACAGTTTCTTACTGATATTCTTTGATTTGAAAAAAGCAGCTACAGTCAAAAAATACTATATTTGCTATGTATTACAGTTTCAGTGAAATACACAAATTTTTGTGTATTTGTATTTGTGAAATTGGTCGCAAAGAGTTTGGCTTTAAACAAAACTGTTTCACTTATATTTGGATCAAAAAGTCATTGTTCTGGCCAGACAAGAGGAAGAAAGAGAATGCACTACCATTAACATGTGAAATGGACTCTAAAGCTTACGTGTTTTCTTAAGGACTCAGCCAGTTAACAAAAACAAATAAAAGACTTACACAGAGAAGTATCTCTGGTACATATTTCACGTGGACAGCAGAATTATTTTTAAAATTTAACACCAAGTCAGGCAATAACAAAAGCTACACACAAGAACCCCCATAACCACACAAAGGGAGGGATGGAGGAGTGGAGAGCAGATGAAAGGAAGACCAAGCAGGAGAGTACAACAATTTTATTAAATGAAATAAAAAAACACATTGTTACCTTTAGGGCCATGAGCTGATCTGCCCACATTTCTATAGTGAGTGGAAGGTGCTCAAATCCACATCCCTGTCCATTCTCTTTAATGTGATTTTGCACTGGCCCTTTGCTGGGCTGGAATATTAATGGAGGAGCTCTTGGGCTTCGCAAAATAGAATCAATCCTGGACAAAACCTTCGACAACAAGTAACAGATGTTATTGCTCAAATATGGATGATGTTTTGTAATAAAATCCCTCTCTATCACAGTCATGATTGCCTAAAATCAAGTCATAAATAGCTCCAGTATTGCTACTGATGAATTTTACACATGCTTTCAACATGCAATAGATTCAAAGATTTTAACAAATACTAGCCAGAAGATATGTAAAAGTAATGCAAGTATATACCTCCCTTTGAAGAATATTTAACATTTATCCCCTCCAGGCATTGTTATTTCTACAGTTTGCATTTTGTTAAGTTTTATTATATTCAGGCTTTTTAATCAAAAGGAAAATAAAAGCCACTATCTCCTCAGGCATGTTTAAAAATGTAACCTAAGGATCTGTTTTGCCCAAGATCTTGAACAAATCCCCTGTCCTGAACAGACTTCACCTAAATCATCTTTACCAGCCTAGTGTCTGCTTCCTTGCTGTGTTTTCAGGTAGTTTACACTGAGGCAGAACAGTTAAGAACCAGCCTACACTGACTGCCAAATCCAGAACATGACTCATTTTGCATATAGGACTCGATAGGCATTCTTAGCCTCAAACCAGCATGCTCCAGTTGACACAGCTAAACAGAACGTGTATAACGTTTCATTGTAACACTGCTAGAAACATGCAGAACAAATACACTTTGGGTACCTGCAAGTATTGCTGGGAAGCTGCCTGCTGCTGATTTACTCCTGCAGCTCTCCCCGAGTCGTTCTTTTCTTCTCTTTTTTCTCCAGTCCTATTCCCCGCAGATCTGCACAAAATACACACAACACAAGCAGCCTTAGCAGGAGATGCTACCTTTTGACTTGATGGAAAAACCAGGTGTGTAGCCCATATTGACACCTACAAAGTCAAATATCCATGTTATGATGCTGGACAACAGAATTCCATCAGACCCAAGAAGCACAGACTGACAACACAACACCTAATGCAAATATCATTAATTTTTCTCAACTCTCCAGGCTGAGGCCATGCCAGACTGCTTGCTGATTTAGAAGGGACACCACCAGTTTTTCTGTTGCCAGAGTTCTACTATGGCTGAAAACATAAAATCCAGAATTTTACTCAAAAGGTTCAAATTCCGAGTTGAGTCATTATCCACTTCTGCTGGAACATCTTTCCTGGCTTATTATACAAAGCTCACTACTCTTCTCTGTCTAAATCATACCCACTGCATGACAGAAAAATCCGTTTAAATATACACAACGTGTATATTTATTTTAAAGTTTAAGTGCTGTCTTTTTCAGGCTATAAAATATTTAGCATCCAGTATACACATACGACTAAGTGAAATTACAGATAAAAACACTTTGTTAGTACTGGATCTTTAATATCTTTCATGCATTTTCTTAGCAATATTTCAGAAAAAACCAGTCAGTTTCTAAGAATAATATGGATATGATGTCAGTAGCTGCAACATTTTGCCAACTCACACTTTCACATTCATAATCCATCATGAAACCAGTAGCTTCCTTTACAGCTCATGGAAGCAGCAAACACTACAGATGGCCCTGTACATATTGGCTGCAAAAGAACTCTAATCAAATCCAGAAAGACAAAATGAAATAAAAAAACCACACTGCTGTGCCCCCATTTGGAGACCCTGCCATCGTTTCAGAAATACAGAGGGCTTTAGAGGTCCAGCAGCATTTGCTGCCCATATACAAGCTCCAAGGAATGCTGATAAGGCACTTGCTTTATAAGCTACTCTATATTATGGGTTGCAGAGTAACTTTGCTTTCAGAAGTCCAGAGGATTCATAAAAGTTACTGAAAAAATATACTTACTGGATAGTTTTCTTTAAAGTTTTCTGTAGTTTCTTCACTTGGTGCTTGTAAAATTTTAATTCCTGCACAGTTGGCCTGTTAGAAAGAAAAAGTACCAAGTCATGTGTCTTGCATTGGAAGGTATCTATAAAATTCATCCAAGTGAAAAAGTAAGAAAGCTTTGCCAGTGCCAAAACATCATTCTGGAAATGAAATTCTGCTACATTTCTACATGACAACAGCAATAAAGAGCAAACTAACCATTAGCAGCTGTTATTAACAGTGTAAGGAGAAGAGTGTGGCAGTTGCTGCCATATCTTATTTCTTTGATCACAGATTTCACACTTCACTTTTACAATTGCTGGTGCTTTGTAAAGCAAAGTCTACTGAAATGGCCTTACAAAGCATGATACTCATCCTTCCTCACCTGATTTCCAAATCTTTCTTGAGATTTATATTTTCTAGCGAAAGCTGTTCGTTCTTGGCTTTTGCTTCAGTAAGTTGCTTCTGGAAAGACTGCAACATAGACTGGGTTATTTCTTTTACTGCACTCATTTCATAACCAACAAGCTTGAACAATTTGAAGTATGTGCATTTTAAGAAGGGTTCCCAATTTCCTGTACAGCAAGACAGCATGGATGAGGAATCAGATGATGGGGACCGAGAGCCTGGTGCATTAGACCCCAGGTGGAGAACTGTGACTGAGATCTATTTAAGAAAGAGAGAAGATCTATTTATATAAAGGTCTGCAACCCTCAGCAGACTCACAGCATTTTGCTGAATCTTTACACAAGGACAGGCAACTCTGCCCAGGGAGGTTACAAGTTCAGAAGACACAAGAACAAGGGACAGAAATCAAACGTGTTGATGTTTCTGTGTGGCTCTTGGAGGGTTACCACTGAGAGATCTGCACTGACTTATTCTTGCCAGTTCCATACCGTGAGCAGGGCTTTGTAATTAGGAGTAGCATCTAGATTGAAGAACTCTTCCTTGTTTTTTACTTCTCTCTGCACCTGGTCTTCATCTTTTTGATATTGCCTATTGGGAAAAATAAATCGGTTCAGCTTACTGCAATTCAATTAGCTCAAAAATTTAAGTTGGCTTAATTAGCAATTATGTATGATAATAACGTTTCCATAAACTACAAAGTAAATAGAATAGAAATTCTGCCCTAAGATCCACACTCTAATTTCTGGGAAAGCTGTTTCATGTCCTACTAAGCGCACTTATCCACAAGAGAAACTCCAGAACAAGCAAATCCCATTTCAGTTTTCTCCACAGTAATCTCAAGCTATAGGAATGTCTCTGGTATCTGTTTGTTGCTTTGTGCCATGCAGGCACTGGGATAGAACTGAAAACCTTTAGTTTTGGGAGATCAATCAACTGAGCACAGCTAATGCAGTAATTCTGTCTGTGAACCATGGCAAAAGAGAAAACGGAAAAAAAGAAAAAAAGACTTTTAGCTCAAATATCTGAATACCCCAAACTTCCTAACTGTCCTGGTCTCCTGACTGAGAAGCTGCTTAGCCTGACTGTCAATTATTCTCTGGAAAAATCAAAATTTCCACGACTATTACAACTCTTTGCTGTTTCTTACATGCTAGTGATATCTGGAGCACAGAATATTTACCACTCTAAGATTAAAGAACAATAAGGGCTAAGAAAATTTTGAACAATAGAACCATAAGGCATTCAATGAGACCTACCTCAGCTCCTTTTTAATCTGACTAATCTGAGATTCATAATAATCAATTAGACAAAGGTACCTGAAGAAAGGAAAAATGTTAATTTTGAATTTCAGATATTCTCAAAAAACTCGTACTGTGACCAACCCAGAGGAACAAAAAAACATTAACAGCTGCACTGCACTTTGGAAGCAGCTGCTCCAAACAGTGGGGTTTCTCTCATACCAGATAAACGTGGCCACACTTTGCCAAAACAGTAGAGACATTAAATCTGCACTAGTTTAGAAGGAGCAAAATATTTAAGAGGAGAAAACAGCTAAATCTGCCCATCAGCCTCCACATCTTATGCTTATGGTTACCCAGCAAGATTAACAGGGAATATAAATACTAATAAAAAAAAAGTGCCAAAAAATAATAATAATAAAAAAAACATTAGTCAAAATAAAGTGTCTTGAGTACTCTGAAACTGTCTGTTTGGGAGAGACAGATGAGAGAGCACAGAGAACCAAATTCCGTGATCCCTCCTCTCATACAGTGAGGGCTCAGGGAAAAAAGCTGAGCACACACAATTCCTCTTAAAAGCTTAAAGTAAAAATTGCTGGCTAGGCCTAGAAAGCCAGGTGATATCAGCACAATAAAGCAATGGCTACCTGAGGCATAGGAATTGGCAAATGTCTGATTGTGGCAGAGCTGTGGAAATCCTACTGGAAAAAAACACAGCCTTGTGATACTTTGGGAACTTACCTCAAAGTACCTGGAAGCTCACAGCACGCCTGCAGTCAGCAGAGGCAAAGACCACTTCCCAAAACTGGAAGGGCTCTTTTTTTGGGGAGTAAAAGGTGGGGTTTGTTGGTTTTTTGTTTTTAATTTACATTTTAAAATGTTAGAATCCCAGGATGAGATCATCCTAGCAGACACTCTGGCTACAGAGCAGTGTGAATCATTCCCTTCCCTTTGCTGACATCTAGTGTGGGCAGTGGGTGGCAATTTTTAAATTTCTGCCATGGATTTATCTGGCTTACAATTTCACAGAAGAAAAATAGCACTGCACTGAGGTACCCTTACAAGAATTCATATTTCATCTTGTACTCCTTCGGTCTCCAGATTATTTTTTTTCACAGAAAAATATCAAGAAGCATTACTTTAAAAACTGTTCCTTCATTTAATGCTACAGGTGGTTCAGCAGTATAAGAGAATCACTCACCGCTGATCCAGGAGAGACTTGGGAGCTCTTTTGCAAAACTGACAAAACATTTTGTTCTGAGTGGCAACTCGCTGCCGCTCCTCCTTCCCGACTCTGCTCAGCTCCTTCTGCAAGTGGGCAATAATCCCTTCCTGTTCTTGCAGCTTCTCCTGCTGCTGTTGGTATTTCACCTGTGAACAGGCAATGGGAGCATTACTGAACTGTTCTGACCCAAAATCTGACTGTAATGTGCAAGCCCAAGTACACACTTGGTCCCAAGAAGGATGAGCACTTGGGTTCTAGCCATGCTGAAGAGATAGTGGAAGAGGGATACAGGTATTTTTCTAAATTGTTTCTAGAAAATTCTGCATAGTTTGAAAAAACTTAGCTATAAACAGTGTACTAACCCTATTAGGTCTTGACCCAAGACTCACATTTATTTAGATCAATGTAAATATTTTTAAACCCTTCATAAGTCAAAAGTTAGAATCCTCAGGCAGCAGTATCTGAATTACCTGTGAAGCCTGTTGGTCCTTTTGAAGTTCTTTGACTTGGTTCTGTTGCTGGCATGCTTTAGCTATTGTTTCATCTTCTAGCTGACGAATTTTGGCCTTAATGTTTTTCACCACATCTTCAAAATCATTAGCCCGTTGCTCTTGCCGAGATGCCCGACTTTGTTCCATTCGTACCACATCTCTGAAAAAAGAAATAAATCCTTGGTTTTAATTAAACTCATTTCACTAAGGACAGTGCAGGAAGCACATGCCTGACATTATGTGATGACCTTTGATAACATCCTGTGGCAGTAAGTACGGGAAAGGCACCAATATGAGAAGCAGCAGATGAAATAATGGAAAAGCTTGAAAGGAATGGGGACGACATTGCTGCATATCGTACAACAACCGCAGGAAAAAGGTCTTAAGCCTCTGGTGAGACAAAATCTCCACCAGACAGGAGATGCACACTGATAATACTTTTACTCTGCACTAGCAGGTAAGTTCCTTCCGCTGTGCCTTACCTAAGACATTGATTTGCCTCCATAAGTCCCTGCATCACCTTCTGCTGTCGCTCAGTGTCTTCCACCAGCGTTTGTAATGCAAGTCTTATTCCTAGAGAAGACTGACTGTCTAGGACAATCATATCTGGAGATACAAAACATAAGCAAAGTCACAGTGAAAGGCTTTAACAGCCAAAGAAGACTGCCTGTCTGCTGCCATTTGGAAGTTACAGCTTTAGAGATGCATGAATTTAGGCTTACTATTTCCAAATACAAAAAGGGACAAAATTACATTTCCTTACCTGATGTATCTCTGCAGCTTTGGGGGCCAGCAAGACTCACAGGTTTCAACCCATGACGCATTAATGCCTTGTTTATGTTTTCCCACTCTGCCTTCTCCTGCTGCAGCTGGGAGAAAGGGAAAGAGGGAGAAATCTGAGTTCTTCACATCAGCTGTGCAGTAGAAGGTACCAAATGCCCCCAAATTAAAGCAAACCAACCCCAATCCCCGAAGAGGCCACTACAGGAAGATCTGCAAAGCCCATTGGGGAAAAGCGTACTTAACAACACACAGCATGGCTCAGTTTTCCTCATCCCTATTTGAAGGCAAAATACGCACAATGAGTTAAATTCGCCTCTTTAGGAAACCCAAACCATCGGCCCTCGGGCCCCTCCAACGCACCCGGGGCGCAGCGGCCCCGCCGCGAGCGGAGCCCTCAGGGAGGCGGCGGCGGTTCTGAGGGTTCATGGGCAGTTCCATCGCGTTTTGTCCCGCTCCAAACACCCAGCAGCGACACCCGGGGCCAGCAGAGTACCTCAGTCATGGCGAGGGCCGCAGGGCAGCAGAGGGGCCGCTCTAAGAACCGCGGAGCCGCTCGGGGGGAGCGGAGCGGCGGGAGCCGGCGGGCGGGCGGGCGCGGGGCG
>VYXC01006220.1:0-19387 GCA_013397175.1 Platysteira castanea
GTCGGCGCCGGGGCGAGGCGGTGCGGCCCCCCCGGGGGCCCCCCTGCTCGGCGGGGCAGGTGCCTGCCTTGGGCGCTCACTGCTGGCTTCGCCGCGGGGGCCGGCACATCTTCGCCGCAGCCCCTCTGCCCCAGCGATGTCCTCCCGAGGGACGGGGACAAGCTGCGGGGACGCGGAAAGGGGAACAGACAAAACAAACAGGGAGCNAAGTATTGCATTTAAATCCTCCTTCGACTGAGTTGCTTACGCGATTCCGTGTAATTGAGTGACCGGAGTTTCAAACTCTTAAAAAGAAATTATTATGTCGCAGAAGATTGCATAAAGTCCGTGAGAAAACCAGCACCTTTCAACGCCGAAATGCCTTTTAAACCTAAACCTTCTCCCCTCCGCCCCAGTACCGGAGACCCGCACGCAACCGCCGGCGTCCCGGCGGGACCAGCCCCCTCCCCGCCATCGGCGGAGCCGCCTTCCCGGGGGCTCGCTGCCCACGGGCGTCTGCCCCGGTTCCCAGCGCGGAAAGCCGCGGCACGCAGCTGGAAAGCGGCTTTTTGCAAGCCCCAGGCCCAAACTCCATCGGAGCAACTCCGAGCCTATATATTCGTTGCCACTCCGTTTGGAAATATACACTTCTTTTTCAATTGGGCGCAGGGTGTGGGGGGGTGCAAACCGAAGCCACAACCCCCCCTCCCCTTCCTCTCCCTCCCCTCCACCTCCCGCCCCCCAGGCCAGGCTTCAGCCGGCCTCGGAAAGGCTGCTCGAAGCCTCCACCGCGTTATTACCCACTTGTTGATCCCGCCGGCTTGCTCATGCTCGAAGCCCCCGTGAGTCGTTAAACTCGGGGCGAAGTGTCGGCGCCGGGGCGAGGCGGTGCGGCCCCCCCGGGGGCCCCCCTGCTCGGCGGGGCAGGTGCCTGCCTTGGGCGCTCCCTGCTGGCTTCGCCGCGGGGGCCGGCACATCTTCGCCGCAGCCCCTCTGCCCCAGCGATGTCCTCCCGNGAGAGGGGGGGACGGAAAGGGGAAAAAAAAAAAAAAAAGGGGAGAAAAAGAAAAAAAAAAAAAAAGAAGAAGAAGAAGGAAAAAAGGAAAAAAGCAACGAAGTGACCCAAAGTCGGAGGCCGCTTGCTGCCCCTCTGCGAGTAGATGTTCTCGGGACTCTGGGAGGGTGCTGGGGTGCGACTGTACTCGCCACCGCGCTCCTGGAAGGCAAGCGAGAGCCGCAGCAGCCAGGACAACAATGAGGCGAAAGAGAAGGTAGGATAGGGAGCGGGGCTCTGCGCCGAGCGCCTCGGTGCAGCGAGCAGGGAGATCAGAGCCTGGAAAAATAATGGAAGGGGGGAAAAGGCGTCAGAGGAGGCAGTCTCTGCCTCTCAGAAACTGAATGGTATAAAAAGGGAAAGGTTTCCAGAAGTTCATTACACTGGGTGACTTCGCGCTTTGAGCTCCAAGCTTCGGCCCCTATAATATCGGCAGAGAGGCTGTGACAGGCAGCGGCGGGGAGGGGAGAGGGACGCCCCTTGCCCACTGAGCTTCCCTCGCGTTCCCCCCAACTCCTGCCACCGCGTGACGTCACCCCGCGCTGGGAAGGGGAGGGGGCAGGGAGGGGGTTAAATGCTAATGATATTAATGAACCCCCGAGCGGCTTCCACACAAAATGCAGCGGCTGCCGAGACGATTCCGCCTCCTCACTCGCCTTGTGCCCTCACTGTCATAAAAAGGGACAACCCCCCCGCCCCCGCGCAAAANNAAGAAAAAAAAGAAAAAAAAAAGAAAAGAAAAAACAGGAGACAAAAGGAAAGCAGAAAGAACGGATCAAGATCCCATTTCTTTTGCATTTTCCCGTGCTGAGGTGGAGCCCGCCTGCGGTTCGCCCCTGCCCTTGTCCTTGCCCCGGCCCGGGCAGCGGCTGTGCTGGCAGCCGGCGGGGCCGGGCGGGGAGCGGGCCGGGGCTACGAGGCGGGCCGGGCCGATCCGGGCCGAGCCTCCAGCCTTCCCGCCGGGCAGCCGGACAGCCGTCCTGCCGCGGGATCCCTAGGCTGGCCCGGGGGGAACTGAGCCGGCCGGTTCCTGGAGGAGCACGGCGGGCCGTGCTCCCGCTCCCGGGGCCGGGACTTGTTGCACTGCGGCCGTGCGAGGAGCCCGCCCTTGTCCCGTGGAGTTGCTCCGACCCTCGGGCACCGCCAACCTCGCCGCCCCTCAGCAGCTCGCCGCCCCCGAGGGTCCCAGGAGCGCTGCCAGAGCCGGGGTGCAGGGGGGCGGAGAGGGGCCAGAGGTGGGACTCTTTCTCAACTCCAGTTTCGCCGAGAGGCTGCCGAGCTCTCCCACTCCTGCTGGGAACTGTGAGGCGAGAGCTGCTAGAGCAGCCGAAGGATGGTGAGAGGTGAGCATCTGGGGAGGAGGGAAAGACTATTTCTCCTGCCGAGGCAAGCTGGAGCGGGCGATGGCACCAAGAGAGCAGGGGCGGCAGGTGCTGTCCTTCGGTCTCTGCTTTTTCGTCCCTGTCAATCGTGAGAGGTGTTGATGTGCCGCAACTGACTTCCCCCTTGTTGGCTGTGATCCTGGGGGAATGTGGTGTTCAGCCCAGTCCCAAACACACTGTCCCCATCCTCCTGCACTTCATATTTCATCCTTGCGTCTTTCTATCTCAGTTTATGGGCGATTCCTCTTGTGCCAATACCACAAGTGTGTCACAGGGCTGCATGCCTCTGGCAGCACTGGAATCCCAGTGAGTTTCTGCTCTTTGCTCCCTATGAGACCAGTGCATCCACAACACAGAAGGAAGCCTTGAATCAGGACAAGCCTGGTCCTGCCTAACACTGAGGAGTACTGGGAAGTTGCTCAGGGAGATCTCAGAAAGCAAAGAAACTGGTGGATTGTGCAGACAAATTCACTCCAAATCTGCTTCCAGGGGGAAAGGGAAAAGTTCACCTCCTTGAGCAATGTGGAAAGCAACAGGGAAGGAGATGCTACAATAGCAAGGTCTGAAGGCCAAAAGAAAGAGGATTAAATGGCAGCAGGGCCCAGATCTGGCCCCGGGCATCCCCTGCTCTAGAAAGGCAGATCTCTGGCCCTGCAGCAGCCACAGTTGTTTGTCTTGTACACTCAAAGCCACCTCAAAAACACTGCAAAGGCTCATCAGACCGTGTCCACAGGTTTCAGATGCACCTGAGAGAGGCTGCTCTGAGCTGCTCTGAATGCGAACAGGGCTTTCCCTCCCATGTACAGCACCAGACTCTGCCAAGAGAAAAAAAAAGAAGCACTCAAACAACCCACCTCTCTACCCAAAAAAGCTGGCTCTGCATGTGGGCTGGGGCTGCAGTTGCTGAGGAGAGAGCAAAGCATCAGCCCTTCCCTGCTCCCCAGGCTGTGCCTGGTGTTGCTTTGTAAACCTGTACTGGCTGAGGTTTGTCCTCTGTCTCTTCAGAGCCTTTCCTGTGGTTTCTGTGATGGACAGAGCTATCTCAGCCCTGAAAGAGAAGGCAGGATGCATCTCCCAAGAGTACAGGGAAGAGATCTCCTCCTCCTCCAGCTTTTCACTGCAGGTTCTATCAAGGTTGTTTCCACGGTCATTTGGTGGAAAAGTAGTTCAGTTCCCAAAAGGTGGGAAATTATAGTTAACATTTAGTATTTGTAATGATTACCATTATTACCATTTAACATTTACCATTATTATCCTGGGTTTTGATGGAGTAGAGTTAATTTTCTTCATAGTAGCTGGTATAGTGCTGTGTTTGGGATTTAGGATGAGAATAATGTTGATAACACACTGATGTTTTAGTTGCTGCTGAGCAGTGCTTACACTAAGTCAAGGATTTTTCAGCTTCTCATACTGCCCTGCCAGAGAGTAGGCTGGGGGTGTGCAAGAAGTTGGGAGGGGATGCTGCTGGGACAACTGACCCAAACTGGCCATCAGCATATCCCATATCATACGGCATCATGCTGAACAAAAAAGCTGGGGGGAGATGGCTGGAGGGCTGTCTGGGCATCAGTCGGTGGTGAGCAATTGTCCATCACTTTCACTGTATATTCTTTTCCGTTTCTTTTCTGTTTCTTTAAGCTGCCTTTATCTCAATCCACAAGTTCTACCTTTTTTTTATTCTCTTCTTTACTCCACTGTGATGGCAGTAAATGAACGGCTGTACGGTGTTTTGCTATCTGCTGGGTTAAACAGATTTTGTTTATTAAGCAGTCCTACACATGCAGAAGATGCTAATACAACAGTGAAATTTACTGTCTCCTCGTACTGCCTTGGAAGTACAAATAGTTGTCAATCCTGCTACAGGAAATGGCATGTGTTCCCTTTCGAGTGTATCTCCTTCAGGACTCTGGGCTCTGATTACTGTTACATGGTGACATTCCTCAGCATTGTGCCATGGTCTCTTGCGAGGTATCTTTTCTTTTCTTGGAGTCTTAGCAGCAATAAAAATCCAGTGTGTGACCCATCTTCAAGTACAGCACTTCTTCTGCCTTTATCTTGCTTGTCTCCCCTGCTCTTTGGATGGGGAACCAAAAGGTCTTCAGTGAACAAAAGAAAAGAAGGAAAAAGTGAAGAAGGTCAGGTGAGGAAAAAATTTAAGCTGCCAGAGGTGTATGGATATAGCAGCAGATTATATGGAAGAGCAGTTTTCATCTGTTTCTCTCAACGTGAAGCAGGTGGGTAAGATCAGGCAAATCTAACGTACCTGTCTTCTTGGAAAGGTGATAAGGAAGGAAACGATAGAGTTGTTTTCTCCTGGGAGGAGGAGTTGCTCTTGCTTTGGGATACTTGAGAAGGTGTCTCCAGTCCTCTCCTTTGGTGCACATGCCAGGTTAGATCCAGAGATGTCCCTTGGTGCCCCAGGCAGCCTATGCAGGGAGCTAAGTACAGCAGCACCCTTGCAGCATAAATACCTCGGGGGTTTAGTTCTTTCAAATCACCCCAGAAATCTAAGGTGCCTTCCCTTCTCTGTAGGTCACAGTCTGTGTTTTTGTGGCGGCACCACCACAAATCCCTTCTGGTGTCCCTATGCAGGCAGATGGATGGGCAGCATCACTGTGAGAGCTGCTGAAGGGACCATGCTGCTCCTTGGCTGTCCCACCACACTCCCGGTCTGTGACATGGCTGTGCTTGGAGCTCAGCTCGGCCTGCTCCCTGGGTGGAAATGTACTTAACAAGCTCTTTCGCGGTATTGAGTTTTCCTCGCAAAGCCCCTGCCCCATGGATGCATTCCTGGTAGGGCCCTGCACTGTACAACCAGCAGTGGTGGCACTGTCCTTCCTCTTGTCCTGCCTGGGCCACCTCACTGTGCTGGTTTTGGCCGAGGTAGGTGATTTTCTTCACGGGAGCTGGCATAGACCTGTGTTTTGGGTTTGTGCTGGAAACAGTGTTGATAACACAGGGATGTTTTCAATACTGCTGAGCAGCGTTTACACAAAGTCAAGGCATTTTCAGCCTCACACCCCATCCCACCAGAGAGGGGGTGGGGGTGTGTGAGGAGTTGGGAGGGGACACAGCTGGGACAGCTGACCCCAACAGACTAAAGGGATGTTCCAGACCATATGATGTCATATAAAGGTGGGGAAAAAGGAGAAAGGGGAGGATGTTTGGAGTGGTGGCGTTTGCCTTCCCTGTTACGTGTGATGCAGCCCTGCTCTCCTGGGGATGGCTGAACACCTGCCTGCTCATGGGAAGCAGAGAATGAATCCTATGTTTTGCTTTGCTCACGTGTATGGCTTTTGTTTCATCTACTAAACTGTCTTTATCTCAGCCCCCAGATTTTCTCAATTTTATTCTTCCCATTCCCACCCGTGTTCCACTGTGTAGGAGTGTGCAAGTGGCTGTGCGGGGCTGAGATGCTGACCGGGGCTAAACCTCACCACACACCCAACGTAGCTGATCCTGGTGGCTGAGGATGCTATGTGGCAGCTGCCCTGGCAGCCACCATGGATGCCGTAGGGCCAGGGGCCCTCCAGGGCTGCAGGACCATGCTGAGAGCCCCAGCTAACTAAAACAATCCACAACAAAACAAAAATACGTCACAGTTTGGTGCTGTGAATTTTCTCCAGGTGAATCAAGAAAAGGCTCTTCCCCCAAAATGTAAAAATCCAAGGCACAGAAAGATGATCTGGTGAAGTCTGTCCTGTGAGCACTCCTTCTCTCCTGGTGCAAGAGTGATTTCCTCATGCTCATGTATCCTCTGCAAAGCAAAACCACCTTCTGGCTGCAGCTGGGGATGACTTTCCCTGAGCTGGTGGCACCATGTGATCCATCTCTGCATGCTGGTCTGTCCCACAGTGAATGTATCAGTTACCTCTGGTGGCTTTTGGGCTTGAGCAGATCCCAGCCCATCCTCCATGTGCGGTAATCTATCCAGCAAAGCTTTGGGGAAGACTCATGTTCCCTGCAGATGCCAGTGAAAAAGCAGCGAGTTTCTCCCTCGTGCGTGTGCATGCTTGGTTAAGTAAGTTAATGGCTGCAAGCAACGGGGACCATATAGCTCTGTTTCCACGTGTGCATCTGATAACAGCACACCAGCACTGTGCACAACAGCGGGGGAAACTAAACCTAAGAAAGATAACGGGGGAAAGAGTGTCGCTGTAAGTCATGGCACTTCTCCTCAATACTTGTATTCAGGGGTGGAACAAGCCTGAGTTCACTTGCAGCAATGAAATGCCCCATTAATCACGTATGCCTTTGAAAGGGATATGTCAGGCTTGGCTTATACGCCTACATTGGTACCTGATCCCATCTAGACAATGCCAGACAAGCGCTTAACAAAGCGGCTCTAGTTAGTAACTTGACTTATTTGTTAGTTTGCTAGTTAGAGATAAATCAAAGTGTCGTAATAAGCCAATGATGTAGCAACAGCTGCAATCTAATTTAGAGAGAGACAGCCTCATTTTAGTTTTCCTGACACGAACACAAAAGACAGTATCAATACTGAAGCCAGCAGAGACACAGCTGTACAAAACAAGTGAAAGGTCCAAACAGGAGGGAAAATAAATATATTATAAACCCAATAAAAGAAGACTTAAAATAAGATTGGTCTATACTTTAACGGTTTTAATTTGTCAGCAAAAGAATTCTGACTACAAGGAATAAATACATCTTGGAGCTATGCTGTGACATTTAGAAATAATTTTATCAGTATAGTAAACAAATAGCTCTGGCTACATCCTAAGTACTTGTGTGTACATAGGAATGAGTTGCCTCAGCTATGACCCTGATTGATTGTCCTTTGAATGTAATAATTTCTGTGGTAGACTGGCCTCCAAAATTTTGCTGCAGAAGCCTATTAACAAGCTGACCTGTGAGGCAATTGCAAAAAATACTGTCAGTGGCAGCAAAGAATGGTCTTACAAAGGGCTGTATTTCTGGCTGGCAATGTAATGGCTCAGCTCCATTGATTTCAATTTATCTATATCTCTTGATTTGGGCTGGAGACCAGATCTGTGGTATCTATTTTGGGAAATGAATTTAGAAACAACAAAAATAAATACTTCCAGATGCAGCATTGAATCAGCATATCACATTCAGTGCTGCTTGGAAGTATTGAGTCAGTTGGTGCAGAGAGATTTTTAAGAAGAGAAGTAGAATTCAATGACTGACTAAGAAATTTATAGACAGGGTTGCTTTATCTCTTGCTTCATAAAATATAAGTCACAGAAGTATCCTTGCAGGTAGAGCAATTAGTGGCAAGTCCAAGCAGAGGAGAGCACGATATGCATCACTCTGCAATTAGCTAAATGTATTGTGAGGTTGTTTGGGATTTTCTGCCTTTTGAGATTTCGGACATTGATGACAGCAAGATGGTGAGCTTGCGAAACCAGTGACCTGATCCTGTATAACAAAATCTAGCACTCTTACCTCTCAGAAAAGTGGAAAGCAAAGGTCTGCCATGTTCCTCTGTAAAATGGATTAATCCTGCAGCTATTTGCACTTGTCCTGCCTGAACAGAAAATGTAGTCCAGTGGAAACATATCACTGAGGCAGATTCTGATCCCACAGTCTTCCCTCATAAATATGAAATGAGTAGTAGTTTAACCGATAGGAGTGCTGGGGTGCACAAGAGCTGAAAATGTGATGTGAACAATCTAAGTTTTAGGCAGCCTATCTGACTGGAAGAGTTGTGTCAGTCCTCAACTAAGATTTCACCATTAAAATTCAATGCATATTCTTGAACTTGCAATGCATTTTAGTGGTTTACAAACCCTGGTGCCTGAAGTGCTTTCTGCATTGTGGGGCACTCAGATACTACCAACCCAGGGATTCTGAGCTCTAAGTGCTCTTAAAAGAGACTTAAGATATTTTTACTCATGCCCTCACATGATTTTGCCAGATACAGTTTTGCTGCAATTGTCACAAAAACATTTTATCACCACAAATATTAGGGAATTTCAGGTGCTTGTATTTAGGAGATGATATCTCTCTGGTGAGATGTGATCCAGTATCTCTATGTCCCTCTTTTTCATGCAGCATGGCTCTTTTAATGAGATATAAACCAGGGGAATGTGTTATGGGAATCCCAGGACAGAGTTTTATCTTGTGACTTCAGTTTTCACACTGCAATACAGAGCACAAAGTATTGAAGCACTGAATCAAAAACTCTGAGGGCTGGCATGGATGCCAATCCACCATGGAATGGTGTTTGTGGATTAATAACAACTAGTAATGCTTACCTTAACTGCTTTTCATAATTACTGTGTTCTGTGGCAGTGTTGACACTGGTAAGCAAAGCTGTGTGGCAGACCACTTAGCAAAAGCAGTAGAAGTCTAATGTACAGATTACTGCTCAGCAACGTTTCTATTCCAACTACCAGTGCAAAGATTATACTCCATAGCAAATCATGATGTTTAGGAAACCCCAACAGTGATCCAAATACTGTAATTTGGCTGCAAATACACATGGGAAGTTGCTACAATCCTACTGTGTGGCCGATCAACCAGTTTTGTAGTGTCAGGAGCACTTGCTTGACTCTTACTTAAATTTTCTATATATTGTCATTGCAGTCAGTGTTGGCTGATGTTGCCCAAATCCAGATAACCTTTTTGCTGGCACGAGGTTAATGTGATTCAGAACATGACAGAAAAACAGAGGAAATGTGATCTTCTGTTCTTTTTACTGTGCACTTGGTAAACACACTGTAGCTGGTAGAATATTTTCTATCATATCTAGTAGCTTTTCTTTTCTTTTCTTTCCTTGAAAATAATAAGCAAAATTACGATTAAAGGAAGAAGAGTTTTGGTGTTGGGAATCCCATCAATTTGATTGATAACCAGGGCCAATCGTGCTAAGGGAATAAAGGGTGGGACAACTAGGCTTCCTCAGGAATACCATAGTCCCTGGTATCGGTGTTCCTCCCATGCCAGAAAAGAACAAATGCTAATTTACGTGTGCATTTCCAGGAGAGCTGAAGGAGTGAGGCCTCCTCTGGAGAGATGCCATATGGAGAAAGCTGTGTTTGAATGTATTTGCAATTGCACTGCTTGACCTTCAGCTCATCTCAGTGAATTGTGCCTTTGCAAGGTGTGTCCAACCTTACTCACTCGCCCTTATGTTTCTTAAAACTCCTCTGCAAACAGGGAAGGTCTTAGGTCCCATCTGCCCTCTGGGACTGTGGATGCTGCTGCTCTGCAACTGTTTGTCTCCTGTGGTGAAGACCACCAAAAACATGTGACACCCACTGGTGTGGGTGTATCTTGAAGTGTGGAGTGCAGTGTTTCAGTTTTAACTCAGACTTTTAACTCAGGTTCAGTTTTAAGCCAAAGAGTTCTAGCTCTCTTGTGAACCAAGTCACTTGGAATAGACCTAACCTAATAGTGAGCAGCTCCTCTTCAGGCTGATTTATGATTAGGTTGCAGACACTTGTGCCCTTTTCCCTTTCCAAAAGCAGGTGTAAGCAAGCTTAGGGAAACTTGGTGGGTAAAAAGGAGCCTGGTGACATTTTTGATGTCAGTTTGAACTCGGTCTTCATTTCTCTGTGTCTTTTAGGAAATGCCTTGGGAAGGCCATCAAATAAACACCAGTAGGCTGGGCAATACTCAAACAGTGAAGTTCTTTGAGTAATGTAGATAAACCCCATTTTAGATATGGCGAGACAAAATAGTCTGGCAGAAGTGCTGGACCTGCTGTCACCCAGAAATGGAGTTTCCAGAGTTTGTTTCAAAGTTTTAGGGCTACGTAGCTGCCTGGCATCCATTTCTCGTGCCCTCCTTTTGGTCAGATGCTTGCAGCAGATCTACATGAGTGAACTGGATTTCTTCAGCTTAGTTTGGGAAGCCAAACTGCCTGAGTGGCAGCAGATAAGCACTAACACTGCAGCAGAACCACTTGTTCTCCCATGAATTTGGCTCCCTTGCCGCACAAAGGCCTCTGGGGAAGAGCAGGCTGTACTTGCTGTCTATGTGATTAGATGATGGTTTCTCGTGTGCAAAGGGCAATTCGTGTCAGGCTGAACAATCTTTCCCCACCCTTTGCAGGGAGAAACAGGGCTCTAGTTTTCAGCACCATGGTGCTCACAGGAATCTGCTAGCCCTGACCTCACCACCTGCCCAGCAGGTGTAACAGAAGGTGGAGCCACAGGTGAGAGTAGACATATTTTTTCCATTTTCCCCCATAACTGTGCTATTAAGAGAGATCAGTCTGACAGGCTTGGGAGCTTCTCAGCTGCTGCTCTCCAGTGTGAGAACAAGGCTGGAAGAGGCTGTCTGTACATGGATGTGGATCTGCTGGAATCCAAGCTGTGGAGAGAGTTTCCTGCACATTTTCATGTTCTGGTTTTGGAGTATGGGAGGAAGTTTTGTGGGGAAGAGCAGCTTCCATGCATGAGCCAGGGATACTGGGCAGTGCTATGCTCTCAGGGTGGGAGCAAGAGCAGTGCCTGTGAAAAGCTGCAGCTTACAACAGAGCAGGTTTGACTCTCTGCCCATGCAAACAGACCTTGAAGTGCAAAGAAGGGTGCCCCTTAAGAAGCACAGCAGGATCAGTGTGGGAAACACACGCGTGTTTGTTCCCCCTTTCCCTGCCTGGAATGTGAGCCCCACTGCACTGTGCAGAGCAGAAGGTACACAAGTCTGTGTGCAAAAAAATTCTTGAATTGGCTTAAATGCAGATTTTGGTGGCAAGAGCATAGAGAATGAGGCCTGCTCCTCTCAGGGTTGAGCTGCTGTTGGAGCATTTGAGGTTGAGAAACCCTGGCCAGCCTAGCACATTGCTGTGTAGCAGGCATGACAATGCCATGTAAAAGAAGTTCCCTGAAAGGCTTTCAGAAGTCAGAGCTGCTATACAACAGCCTGGGAGCTTGTTAGCTCCCTTGCTACATCTGCCTTGAGATGAACAAGAGACCCCATCAATGCCATTTCGCCCTTCTGTACCTCAGCCCCGGCGCCCACCCCACCTGCTCAGGACAGGCTTCCAGACAGACAGACGGACAAGGATGCACTTGCTCTTCCCCCCACACTTCTTTTTCTCCCCTTTTTCCTCCATGGCTTTTTGCTTTTAAAGGTTGCTGCTGACAAATCTATCTATTTGGGGCAAATTGTCAGTGAGAAACTTCCGCTCGAACTCTTTGGGACAAAACTGCCTCTTTGAAAGGGTAAATCCCGTTGCATGAAGGTCTGAACAATGGCCAAATGTGTTGCTGCTACTGCTGCCGCTGCTGCTGAGGCCGGGGCTGTGACAAAGAGCGGATTAATTGGTGCCGCGGCTGACTGGTTCGAGATGGCTCCACTCAGCCCGCGCTGCGGGGAGCCCCATTGACTGGGCCCCGAGTCCCACTTTTCACAAACTCCAAACAAAAGTCAATTTCTTTTTTATAAGGCGAGGGAAGAAAAAAAAATCAGTTCATGTTTGAGCTCGGGAAGTTGACTTGTTGGATTATAGGGCATCATGCTCTCTCTGTCTGTCTCTCCCATGCTTTAAAGTTGCTTCTCCCACTAAGAGAAGAGTGAAGAGGGGAAAATGGAAGCAAAAGTGAGCCGTTCTCATCAGTGTGAGCATGAGAGTGTGCTCTGGGAATAGAAAGCTACCAAAGACCCTGAACTCTGCGACTGTGCTGGGAACCAAGCAGGAGCTCTTCTTTAGTGGAGTTAAACTTCTCCAGCCATCTGATGCTGTTCTGAAAGGTGTCTGCAGGACACTCAGTCCTTGGGTAGACAGTCCTGTCAGGGAATGAGACTGAGTCAGCATGGTCAGAGTCAGCATGGTCAAAGTCAGCATACCCATATGGGACTTCATGACCAGCAAAGTCTCCTGCCTTCTCCTATCAGGGAAGGATTTCTCATGCGGAAGTAGGCAACACAAATAGATGCCTTGTGTCCTCCTTGAATAACATTTGACTTCCTCTGACTTTAGCAGGTCAAACAAGGAAATGTAGAACACGGTTCCAAGGAGGTATATCCCATGCACACGGAAAAACTACAATATATATAGGAGCAATCAGAGAGAGCAAGAGGGAAAAAGAAAGAAAAACAGGGGATTACTCTTGTGCATACAGATCTTAATAGCCATTACCAAGTTGGCACAGTTTCTGCAGCTGAGGTTATACTGGAGCATTTTGGGAAGTTAATCCCTGTAATTGCTTTGATAATCTTGTGGTATTTAAGGTATCGCTTAATCAATATTTAGCTTTTCTTTTAGAAAATAGTGATCCCAAATAAAAGAGAGAGGCTATTATCAGATGTAACTGCTGACCCTCTCCTCCTGGAGGTGGTATAGTATCAGATCTCCAGTTACCTGCAATTTATTTGCATATATTCTCTCTTTGCTGGGGTATAGTTCACACTGGATTCTCTTTCTCTCTTTTCTATAGAGTGGATCCTTTGATCTAACTCCCACTAATTGTTTTGACACACAGGGGAGGGAGTAGGGCATCCAACAGTTAAAGTTAATTCCCTTGATTTTTTAAACACTGTTTTCTCCAACTTATTCTTACTTTAATGGAAAACATAGTGTGATTTATCATCCACAGCTTTGCTGCAGACTATAAGGAGGCAAACAGAGCTTGAAGTTAGAGTAGAAGAGTACAGAGTACAGCAGTTTTATCTGAAGTCAATGATTATTCTTGTGTGCTATACCTCTGTGCACTTTGCTCATGAACTTCTGATATTTTAAGGTCCGCATAAAGTGATTGCAGGTTATATTCAGTGTATGTTTTAAGTAGAACTATCTTTGTAAAAATGGGTACGGCAAGAGCCAAACAGTAGGAAACATCTGTTCGTGTTATCCATGTAGCTCTGCAAGTATAGCTTAACTTGAAAAGAGCCTCTGGCTTCACTACTGAGCTGAAGGATTTAACACCACACCACACACCCCCCTCCCCCGAACCTTTGACTGTGACCTTCGCTACGCCACTGCATTTGCTTTTACCCTCTAGACATTCTTTGACTTTTGGCTAACCTGACACTGGAAAGACTCCACTATCTTCCCAGGCTGATCCTCTTTTGGTCTGTTTTATACATCTGTATATAGTTCTGAATTAATCCATCTCTCATTTTATCAGTGAACAGAGAGAGACACGAATCAACGAATCTGTAGCAAGGTGAAATGATTCACTTCATTATTCTCCTTTTTCTTCCTCCTTACAAAAATCCATCGAGGAAGCTCCAAAGATATGAAAGTGAAATTTCTTGTAACATATTAAGTCTGGCATAGATGTTTATAGGAAGCAAAGAGATCCTGTGCTGGAGTTTTCCCTGCTGTTGGGTATGCCCTTAAAATTTTCATGGTTTCCTAAGAGGAGCTTCATTAGTGTGCAGAAGACAATACAAAGAGTTATCCTTTTCAATGTGCCCCCATTCTGGCTGTCAACCACCAAGCTCTAAAACTAAAGGCGGCAATTTTCAGCACAGCAGCTGAGTTGTGGGGAATTCTAAGGGAAGGAATGGTCTGATATGTCAAAGGTGTTGGAAAAATCAAAGGGAAAGGGGCTGGAGAAGAGGTGGTTAGAATTGACTAGAAGGACATCATTAGTGATTTTAGACAGAGCAGTTCCTGCAGAGTGAAGTGGCTGGAAACCAGACTGCTGAGTGTTAGAGAGGTGAGTTCAAGAGAATGGCAGTAAACTGGTCATTTGAAAGGATAAGAGGTAAGGAGATGAGAAAGGCATAATGGTATGTAGAGGAGGGTTGTTTTGCAGAGACTTCAGAGGCTTATTTGAAAACAGATGAAAAGGGTGATCCAGAGAAAGAGTCTGCTGGTGAGTCTGGAGAAAGAAAGTGCTCATCAAAGAATGAGTAGCAATGGGGGAGGCTGAAGGAACTCTAGCAGGGAGTGGCTGAAGAAATGATTTTTTTCCAAGGATAAATGCAAAGATGCAGAGGATGAACACAAGGGTCTAGAGACATTCACCAGACCACGTGCCTGGATGGAATAAGGCAGGGTAGAGGCTGGAAGAGTTAGCAGTTAGTGCATGGGGAAGGGCAACAATGGAAGCTGAGAGAAGAGTTGGAGGTACCTAGCGCCAGGAGTGACAAAAGGAGGGGGGGAAATGACAGTCAGAGTAGCCAAAAGGTAACTGGAGAATGCAGAAGGTGTGAAAAGCAGAAACAGCTGTGCAGTGAGGTGAGCAACTCTCTGTTGAGCTGGCAGTTGAAACCTGGAATTCTTAACATAGGACTTGAGCTGCAAAAATCAACAAGAGAAACCAAATCAGCAACAGTGAGGAGGAAAAGGAATGGTTACCAGGAACACACTGTAAGGCAGCAGGTAAGAGAACAGGAGAAAGGGACTGGCACAACAGCTGGCAGACATAATGGAGTTCACAGTGAGGCAAAGAGAACTGGGGTCACAGTAGTGCCGTTATGTACACGGGATTTTGATATATTAATCTAGTTCGAAGTGTGGCCGTAAGGGTTTCCAAAGCCCATGGTCCTGATTCAGTTGGTGTAGTTGGGAAGTATAAAGGACGCTCTTAAAATGAAACAACAGCAGATAGGCAAGAATCTATGGATTCTCTTTCTCATTTTTCATCCACATAAAACTCTTGGAATCCTCAGAACTTGTCAGGTATTTGGATTTGCATCTTGGACAGATGGACCTGTCTTCTGAGCTGGTCACTTTTGCTTCCTACCTTGAGAGTCTAGTGTTCAGCAATGGGCTCTTGCACTAGGACTGAGCAAAGTGCTTTCCTTTCACTCCACATTTTCTCTTGAGTACCCAAGATCAACATACAGGTGCCTATATCAACCAGGACACACTTAAAAACCCTTATTTTGGGGATAAAGTCTTTACTTTTTCTACATGTCTACTACTGGACAGTGCTGAGCAGCTCAGTCGTCCTCCCTGTGTCTCAGACTGTAAGTCTAGTGCAGCTCACGCACAAAGTTCTGACACCGTACAGGGGCCTGTGGAGAAATTAATATGAGAGTTGTGCTTTTTCCTGTCTTAAGAGCTGTGTAGGTGGGCATTGGCTTCTAAGAGAAGCAGACCTATTGTACTGAAACTTTACTGAGGTGATCTCTGTATGGGCACTATGTTTGCTGGTATAAGATATGCAACAGGGTAGAGTTGATTTTTTATATCTTTTTCAAGCCTTCTGCCTCTCAGAGCCCAGGCTGCTTCTGCCAGAGCACCACACAGGGAAAGAAACTCTATTTTTTCCCTATAAATGAAACATATTTGGTATGAGAACTATCAAGAAGCAGCAAGTGTGCAGCCTTGCTGTGCTTTGTGTAAGGTCACTTTAGAGAGCTGAGCTCACTCCGAAGTTGCAAAGGACAAGGACTGACATCTCTGTTTCTGTTGAGTCCATGGGCTTCTCGCCCACAGGAAAGTTCAGAGGATGGAAAAAGCCCATACAGGCCTTCTGGGCTGGGAAGCCAGCTCATCACACCCCTCAGGGCTGAGAAGGTGGCAAGATGGAATTTCTAGTACAGGCAATAGTGCTGGAGTTGGAACATTTACAGTAGCTCAGGTCCAACTCAGGTCCAGTCTTGCCAAGGCAGTGGATTCAGTGAGCAACGTTGGACTTCATGACCAGTTTGACCTAGAAAGGATCATGTTTCTGTTGTGAAAAGACAAATTAAATGCATTTTAGGTGCCCTGGTTTACACTCTCTGTCTGTATATCCTTTTATTAGTTTTCTGTATGGCATTGTTATTTCTAGATGACGTCTGAGCATAATTTAATTTAACTGCATACTACCAAGATCTGCCCTATCTGATGAAATTAACTGATTTCCTCTTGAAAATGATAGGCTGAACTGCATGGAGGCATCTTTCACAGACTGTGAAAAATGACTTTAATGTCAGAGTCAGATAGTTAATTCCAGTTCTAGGTACGCCTAACCCAGTGTGTTGTGTCAAGAAGGTAAATAATAAAGTGTCCCAGTTGCTGTGAAATATTTCCACAGATCATTTGTTTAGCTTGAAATGACAAGTTTTAAATCGTTATGTTCATTAATGAGTGTCCTGGTTTTGGCTGTTATAAAGTTAATTTTCTTCCTAGTAGCTGGTACAGTGCTTTGGTTTGGATTCAGTTTGAGAACAATGTTGATAACACAGGGATGTTTTAGTTGTTGCTAAGTAGTGCTTACACAAAGTCAAGGACTTTTCACCTTCTCATACCCTGCCAAGAGGAGGTGCACAAGAAGCTGGGAGGGAGCACAGCCAGGGCAGGGGGCTTGAACCAGCCGAAGGGATATTCCAGGCCATAGAACATCATGCTCAGTATACAGCCTGCGAGAAATTGTCTGGGAGAGGCTGGTAGTAGTTCCAGAATGGGTTCGGATTTGGTCAGCAGGGGTAAACAATTGTATTGGGCATCGCTTGTCTTTCTTGGGTTTTACTTCTCTCTCTTTCTGTGTCTCCCTTCTCTTCACAATTATTATCCTAGTGTTATTATTATATTTTGTTTCAGTCATTAAACTGTTCTAATCTCAATCCATGGGTTTTAACTTCTTTCTGATTCTGCTTCCGATCTCACTGGTGGGAGGGGTGTGGGTGTGGATGTGGGGGTGTGTGTGTGTGAGAAAGCAGTTGTGTGGCTGCCAGCTGGGGTTAAACTATGACACGGAGAAAAATGTCTTACATTTTATTCTACTGAGTGTTAACTAGGTTTTCCCAAGTAATTAGTCATTGGATTATTAAGGATGCAAGGGCAGTTAAAACTGTATTACAAGAAATCGAAACTATTTTTATCAGAGCCCTCTGTTGTGATTGGTATTGTATAAACAAACAGAGGAGGTTAATTTTACTTGACTTTAAAAATCCAAATTGCAGACTCAGTCATATTCATCTCCCTTTGTGCTGAGAAAAAAAATATTTCTGTGATGCATTTCTCAGATCTATTTTAGATTTTGAATTTGGATGAAATTAATTACTTCGTAAAAATGCCAATTTAGTAGATGCCCTAAAAGTAGTTGTCCACTTCCTGCCAGGTGAATCCTAGACAGGTCTTTAAGGGCCTTACTATTTAAGAGGGAAAAAAGGGCAGAAAATGAAAGAATGGAGGTATCATTATCTCCTTCTCACAGACAGGAAAGTGTAGAGAGAAGTGAAGGTGGGATTCATCTGCCCACAGACAGACATTTGCGTTACTAGCTGCAAATGTTCAAGCTTTGTATGTGGACTTTTCATAGTCAGTTCTGGAATACAGTTCATTCTTGCTGTACCAGACATCCAAAAGCAGCACTTCTTGGTTAGTAGTTGTATGATGTCTTTCCCTGCACTGTCTCTCAAGGCATTCAGTCTCACAAGGCTCAGGTGCAGAAAACTCCACATGGGTATTGAAAGTCAGGTGAGATGAATTTCCCCAGCTCCATGTCACATGGGAGGTTTCTGTTGGTGTCTGAGAACGAACCCAGTTTTCCTGAGTCTGGCTTTAGTACCAGTACTTCTGATGGACACCCTGAAGCTGAGGACCCTGAAAGTTTTCATTAGCTATAAAGGGCAATGCATAACCATTGATGCGGCATCACTTGTCTCTCTTCTGAATGGTAAAACACTGCCCTGTTGGGATATTCAGTGGGAGCAGGGTAGAGCCCTGGGCCTCCATTAGTCCTCCAGCTGTCCAGAGATGAGACTTCCAGAGGGAGGGAGGGTGAACTGCTTCTTTTCTGTATCTTGATCCCATACATGTAATGATGCCAAACCTCCTTCAGGACATTGCAAGCACAAACATACAAGGTGCATCCGACTGAGGGTATTTCTGAAAGGTGACACGATTCAAGTCTCCTCAGAAATTTGGGTCTTACTTATTCCCAGCCAAGATGTTTCTAGGGCAATCAAGGGACCCTTGGGAGGATGATTAATATACTTTGTGCCACTTGTTTGGAGAGTAAAGAGCAGCAGATGTCAACGTACATGCCAATTATTCTACTAGAAAATATGTACATGGTAGCAGAATCAAACTATCACAATAAGAATTTCAAGAACTCAGACTCTTGGTCAGGCATGTTGCATTTTGCATGACTGCAGCTTTCACACCTGATTAGTTCAAGGCCTTTTGTTGTTTTTTTTTAATGCTTCTTCATTGACATAACTTCTCTAAAGAGGGAAAAACTGCATCAAGGTCAAAGCTGACATCTTCCACTGTGAACCAATGGCAGCGAAAGATAAGTCTGGAGATAGCCTGATTTTCAGGCCTGTTTTAATCACTATATCAGTCTTCTTCCTCTGTTAATCCAAAAATTCCTCTAAACCATACCGTTTCAGATTTTTCTTTTCAGTGTAAATTTTAAGCTCAGTTCATTCTGTCCAAGAGTATGGGTTGCATAGTCAGATATTTGTGCAGGGATGTACATCTATATGTTTTTATTGGGGAACAGTTATTACTCTCTTCTACTCTGCTCTGTTGTCCTCTGCTGAGTAGAGAAAACAAGGAACAATTAATTTCATGTCTCTTCTGTAAGCCAAAGAAGCACTCTAAATCTTTACTTTCAAGAAGCAATTAACTTCAGGTTTATTAGTCAAGTTGTGCTATGAAGTTTCAATCTTTCATTGTACACTGTGAATTTTAATTACAATTTATTAAAATAATTTAATTGACTTCAGTCAATGGGCGTGAATGAGGGCAGAATTTCCCTGAGAAAGCTGTAGACAGAAGAAAAGGCCACCCATCCTAAATGCCTTCTGCCTGCCCTTTTTTGGGTTGCATCAGACTGTTTGAAAGAGGGCTGCATTTATCATCTTTGATGCCTTCAGCTCAATGGTCAATTCATATTAGATTCCACAAAAGGCAGTGAACCAAATTCATCTCTGATACAATTCCATTGACTTCAATGGTCTTACCACAGGGATTAATCTGGCCTAATATTATAGTGTTAGAATGCGTGTGTGTGTGTGTACTATTAGCCCAGGCTCTTTGCTGGAGATCATGCCGTGTAAAAGCTGGTGGCTGTTGCAGTTGCAATTTGCTCAAGAAACCCAATTCCTTTTGTTGACCCACTGAAGTTCACATTCCAAAAAAAAAAAA
>VYXC01006220.1:19427-78634 GCA_013397175.1 Platysteira castanea
AAAAAAAAGGGAGAGACCAAAAACCCCTCCAAATCCCTAATCAGTTTGGAACTGCAGCTGAATTTAGATGTATATTTGCTAATTTGGTGTATTATGCATGCAAATATTGGTATAAAAGGTGTTTCAATTATTTTCTAAGGCAGAGACCTATGCATTCTCCGCAGTTACAAAGAGTTTAAATGGAGTTATTTTTCCCTGCCTATAATCGTTCTCCCTTTTAAGTACCCAGGCAGAAAAAGTAAGTTTACTGCTTCTAGCACAATGGC
The DNA here is from genome assembly GCA_013397175.1 of Platysteira castanea. Taxonomy (NCBI): domain Eukaryota; kingdom Metazoa; phylum Chordata; class Aves; order Passeriformes; genus Platysteira; species Platysteira castanea. Next base: position 19,694 of record VYXC01006220.1, read on the forward strand.
TCTCTTCACTTTTAGGTTTGGGAGACCTGGGTGACCTACGAAAGTTAATTAGAAGGTTAACAAAGACTAAGGCAGAGTAGAATACAGCGCCTCTCCTCCAGCCAAAGATGTCATCCATTAATTAGGGAAATCGTTAAGGTGGCCTTTATTGAATCCATAGAAAATTGTCAGTTTGCGGTCGACAGTTTTGATCAGATTTTCCTCTCCCCAGTAACACTACCCTTAATCGTAGGAGCCGCGGAGGGTTGGGGATGGGCCGGGAGGGGTGCGGGGGAAAGTGTGCGCGCACATAGGGGGAGTGTGTGTTTCAGCGACATTACAGTTAAACAGCCGCCGATTGTGACGGCTTTGATTCTCAGGCTTACATGGCATACTTATTCCATGATGTAATCTTTATTGAACCTGGAAGCTTGGGGGTGGGGGGCAGGGGGCAAGTGGAACTCGCTGCTGCCGCTGCCGCCGCTGCCTCTCAGCCGCAGGAAGCCCTGGGAGTTAATATTGCAGTCATCATCGGCAGAGCTCGCTGCTTTTGCATGGTAATACGCTATCTGACTCCCCTTTCCTCCTCACTGAAGAGTGTCTGCTTCCAGCAATGAGAGCAAACAGCCATCTGCACAACAGGCCCTTCACTTCTCCAGGAACACGTTGGCTTTAAAGCTGAACGGCCTTTTTCGTAGATCTTAGATTTTTTTATACTCTCTTTTCCCACTACACTACCAAGCTGGTGTTGCTAAGGAGAATTTCAAGTGAAATGTTAGACTGTCCTGGTATTTTAACCTGTATGGTTTTTAACCTACTGGGAGAACTGGCTGACTGGAGTTTTTCACTGGTTTGGTTTTGACAACTTTCCCTACACATTGAAACAAGCTGTGTCAAGGACAGTGGCCACAGTGAGTCCAGCCTGTTCACTGCTGAGACCAAGAAAGTGACCTAGCATTGAAGAAGTGTTTTGTTTGCACGTGGGAAGCCATCACCTTCCAGAAGAGGAAAGCAAAGGCAAGGGCCACTGCAGCCTAGGATGTTTACAGTTAAACAGTGCTGTCCTAGCTCTAATGTGCTGGAAACTATTGCCTGGAGCCATTGGTTTGAGGGTTTTAACCATGAGGAATCAAGAGCTGTTTGGATATCTAGAGGACTATATCCTATGCAGCATGTGGCAAAAAATGCCTTAGAAAGATTTGAAAAATAAAACAATTGGATGAACAAACTGACTGGTGTTCAGGATAAATTATGCACAACTCCAGGCCATTAAAGACCAACAAGCCATTAAAAATATCTTGCACTTATTCCTACACCTCAAATTCTGGTAAAAACTTCTTCATGTTAGCATGAATTTCTCTACCAAAAAGAATTTGCATGTGAAATGCCAAGAAAAAACAAGTTTTTATATTTACAGGGCACATATCTGCCTTATTGCCTATATATTTCTGTACAATGTATTATTTATATGTATATATAATATATGTATTATTTATATGTATATGTAATATACATATATATTATAATGCAAGCCCTCTTACAAAATAATTCAAGTTTACTTTGTATTTTTAGTGTGCAGAAGATGTCATAAGAACCAGCACAGAAACAGTAGCAAAGAAATGTTGGATTGCTTCTGGTACGCTCTGTGTCCTCAGCTTTCCTGCATCCTTCCTGGGCCTAAAGGGAGTGTCCTGGTTTGAGCTGGGACAGAGTTAGTCTCCTTCCTAGTGTCTTGTACAGTGCTGTGGTTTGGAATCAGCATGAGAGCAATGTTGCTATCACACTGACGTTTTAGTTGTTGCTAAGTAGTGCTTACCCAAAGTCAAGGAGTTTCCAGTTTCTCATGCTCTGCCAACAAGGAGGCACAGAAGAAGCCAGGAGGGAGCGTAGCCAGGACAGCTGACCCAAACTAGCCAAAGGGATATTCCCTACCACAGAACATCATGCTCAGTATATAAACTGGGGGAGTTGTCTGGGAGGGGCCGATTGTGCTTCAGGGGCAGGCTGGGCATTGGTCAGTGTGTGGTGAGCAATTGTGTTGGGTACAATGTGCCTCTCTCGGGCTTTCTCTCTCTCTTTTTGTTGTCTTCCTTTTTGTTACTACTATTGTTTTAATTATTACTGTTATTATTATTATTTTATTTCCAATATGAAACGGTTCCTATCTCACTTCACGGCTTTTACCTTTTTTTCCTATTCTCCTCCCCACCCTGCTGGGGTGTGTGTGTGAGCTAGTGGCTGAGTGGTACTAGTTGCCAGCTGGAGTTAAACCGTGTCATGGGGATGAGGCAAGGTATATTCTGTGAGCAAGGCTTTCTCCATGTCTTGAAAAGCTCCCAGAGACTTGTGATTTGGACTGGAGAGGCACTGTGTTCCCACAACTCTGGTTTGGGCATTTTTCTGGTTTAGGCTAAGACACAAACTAACTCACCTATTGTGTAACCACTGAGATCCCCAGATAAAGTGCTATAAGAGGGCCACACACTATTATTCTTGTATTAGGGAGCAGCAGAGGCTGTTCAAGAGTTACACTGGATTTTTATATATTTTCCTACTTCCTTTCGTCTTCTAGTAACAGTTCTGTGGCTTTGAGAGCTTTGGACTCCAACTAGAGGTGGGTTCCTAAATTTAAGGTGGCATCCCTGGGAGCCTTGGAAAGCATTCTGGATGGGGCAACACAGGGTCTCTGTTGCTTAGACGTATTTTTGTACCACTACATCTTCCATATGGAGCGCTGGTGTCAGTGTTAGCTTCAGCACTCCTGCAATGAATGAACAGTATTTGTACAAAAACACTGGTAATCAGTGCCTTACTAATGAAGGTGTATGGGCAGGATCAAATCTCAAGTGTGGGAGAAGCTTCTTGTAGCTATAGCTGTAAGAAACACACCAAACAAGAGAAAATGATGACTTACAGGCACACTTTTTCTCATCTGATGCTCCTAGAGTTGCAGACCATATTTGTATCCCTGGTACGGAATTTTACCACATTTTTCATGTGATTTTTTTTACCCTTGGCATCTGTGACTGGGACCAAAGCAAAGAAAAGTCACTGCAAACACAGTTTTACAGTGATTTCACAGTTAATACTGCTTTGTGAAGGCTGGTAAAAGGTGCACACTAATACTACTTTTTAACTATATTCTATATAACAACGTTTATAAGTGACTGAGAAGGGTAAAAGTGGCTTTGAGTTTTTTAAACTCAGATTTCTTAAAATGGCACAGGGAGGAATTAGTTACAGGAGACTAGTCAACAGAAGGCAGTCAAAACTGGAGGAGGTTCTCTGGATGTCCAGGAGGCTGGTTTTGGCTGCTTGTGCAGTTTCTCCCCCTGCCATCTTTAAAAGCATCATGGAGAGTATTTCAGGGGAAGTCTGAGTATCTAGAAGCTAGATAATTCCACTTAACTCTAGTCATCTGCTCCTGCTTTCGTGTCCTGAGTGTCTTTTTCTATTCACAGGGGGCAGGGGACCACTTGTAAATCTCACTATTTTGACCTGTTTCAGACTCTCATGTCAAGATAAGATGAACTGTGCCCTGAACATGCCTACTCCACTCCTTGGGGTATTAAAAGGATCTGGAGAACAGCTTCGTCTGGGTTAGGCTCATTCTTGAAACAGAGTGCTTCATCTAATGCAGAAGCATTTTCTTGTGAAGGGACTCCAGCATATAACACCTTGTGGGAGGAATGAAGGACCACTGCAGAGCTATGAGGTGGAAAAAGATTTGGCTGGAGAAGAGAAGACAGTTGGCTATGCTGGGGCTATGCTGGAAGGGAATTTCACTCCTGGAATGCCTCAGGAAGATTTATATTTTTAATAAGTAGCTGGATGCAAAATATAGCAGAATCAGCAATAAAGAGAAGGATAGGACTATTCAGGAGGAGGTGATGGCATTTATAAACATAATGGAGATGGTTTGTAATTGTGCAAAATGTTCTTGAAGGTGAATTGGAAGCATCTCTGCTTGAAGCCGGAAGTTCATTACATGGAAATGCAAAAGGGGGGAAAAAAGTACCTCCTTCTCTTACTCACCACGCTCTGACCATGAGACTCCGAAGTTATAGGGTTGCCAAGTAGGCAAATGCAATTCCAGTTTATATCAAATGAGCTGTTTCCAGTAGAGAAAGGAAAACAGGAATGCTGTGCTCTGCCATGCACTGAGACTTCCTGTGGAATTCTATGAACAAAACCTGCAGAAATGGAGGCTATCACAAGTGACTAAAATAAGGTCTAAAGACCCAAGAAAAGAGCATGAGACCTTGCAGAAGGGATTAAAGCAACATCTGAAGGCTTTGCTGAAAGGCTTAGGAGATGGCCTGAGACTGGAGGTAAAATTTTTTAGGGGCAGCAGAAGCTGGAACAAGTTCAAAATAAATGAATAAGGAACCAGTAACCAGATGGCTGAGGACCAGCAGCTTTTCCGGGGACAGGGGAGGCCAAGGAATCTTTGGCAAGCTTGGAGGTTACTAACTGAGCAGGACAGCAGTGAGGATTAAAAAAGCTAAAAATACCGACAGCACAAGGAAATCAGAAAGCTGCAAAAGTCAGAAACCTTATGTGGAATTAAGGCTGTCAGAGGACTTCTACTGCCTAGCTTTATAACACTGTCACAGCTGCAGAAACAGGAAAGAAAGAAGTCAAACAAACTGTACCAATACATAAGAAACTGGGTAAAAAAGTTGCAGTGAATGATCTGAGAAGGCATGCCCAGAACTCTTGTGTCAGAGAAGATGGACAGCAACAGTGTTTCCCAGGAACAAAATAGGTCTGAAATATTACCTGCAGCAAAAAAAAAGCCAGCTTAATTTCCAAACTGAGGCACACACTCCAAAGCCAGAAACCATCTCAGTAGACTGGGGCTCACTGGGGTCTCAGGAAAGAGAAGGGGAGAATCTACCCAAGCTAAGAAGAACCTGAGGAACCTTTCCTCCTGGCACACCTCCAGCAAGGGCTGCCAAGATGCTTTGGCAATGGACCAATTTAGAGGGACTCAGCTGGACTTGGCCTGGCCTGCAAAGACCAGAGAAAGGAGGCCAGAGCCATTCTGAGGGGTGCTGGTATTTGTCACGGGGCTCAGCTGCAGCTGTGTGCTGAAAGGGGACATGGCTGCGGGGCAGAGAGAGAGGAGCTCAGTGCTGCAGACACAGTGAGTATGGGCAAGAGTCTGCACACGGGATGGGAATCCTCCTGATAGCACTTCTGACTGATTAGAAGGAAGGATAAAGTTGGTTTGTGCGAAGGGGAAAATATTTGCTAAACCCTGTTAACTGTTCATTTAAGGGGAGCAGGTAGAGAAATACCACAATAACTATAGCCTGGAGTGTGGCCAAAATGGAGTAACTGGTGGTACCCAGTGAAAGCCCTTGTCCAGCTCTGAAGGGGAAAAGATGCAGCTTATGGACCTGAAAGTATGAGGAAGTAGAAGGAGAGGTAGTAAAAGAAAGCTGAGGACCCAAGGAGGAGGAGGATCCAAGATGCACCTTGGGATCTGGGATATCTTGGCAGTGAATGCTGCTGTGCATCGGGGTGGTGCCTGCATAAGAAGAGTAGGTTTGAAGCTAATGCCGTGATGATCCTCGCTTGCTGCAGGTTGGCTCTGTGACAGAGCCCCTCAAGTGCACACGAGCTCATCTCCTGTCAGAGAACACCACTCAGGCAGCATCACTTATGTTTGGGGGTGTTTGGGCCAGAGAGAGGCTGACTAAATGTTATATGAAGGAAACTCCCCCAGGCTGCAGGCAGCGTAGATTTGGAGGCCAATTATTGTTACAGTCTTCTGTTGAGCCAAAATTCTTGCTAACACCAACAGAGCCAGAACATATGGTGACTGTGCAGTTGTGAGTTACGGGCAGCAAACAGAGTGTGAGCGCTGGGTCAGACGTCTTTTTAATGACTCTAGTTAATGAAAAAAACTGTGAAGCTCTGCCTCTGGTAGAGGATCAAGGATAGCTCCTCTGAGTCCTGAAGTCACTTGTTCTACTTCATAATGAAGACTCGAGGCTCATCTTTAGAGGCAATGACCCATTAAACTGCCCCACACTGTCTGGGGAGAAGGCATTGTACAGACCGCTGAAGACCTAAAGGTGCCTTCAGCAGTAACTTGGATGTCATCCACAGGTCTGGTGAAGGGAGGCAGCACTGCCTGCCCCAGGAGAAAGTAGAATATGCTGAAAGAAGTAACACCACTCTAGGTGCAGCCACTGTCGTGAGAGAGTAACACCTTGGGTATTGCAGTCTGCTATCCACACTTAGTTTTAAGAAGAGTTGGCAAGTGGCAGTGGAAGCAAAGAGCAGGGCTGAAGGGCAGGAGACAGCATTTCTACTGCGTCAGTAAGCAGCACTTGAAAGTGCCGGCTTCTGGCTGACACTGAGTGATCTTGGAAGCAGTCGCTGCAAAATAGGTCCCTCTCAGCCTGTCTGCTCTGCCGAGATGGCTCAGGGCACACTCAGAGACTGCTGGTAAGAAAGGCTGCATTTACAACTAGCCTGGGATCAGATCAAGGCTACCAATGAACTTGAGCTTCCTGAAATGAGAGTTGCTCTGAAAAGGGGCTCCTTCTCATGGACACACAACCTGGCAAGAGAGAGTTTTCTCTAGCAAAAAGAAAAATATGGCTCTGCACAGGACTGGGCATTTTCCCAGGCAGTCACAGATGTGCAGAGTTTTGTGGGGCTCTGAATTTACTACGGAGACCTTATTTGTGGGTTTGCCAATATTGCAGACTCACTATATAAACTGGGTAAGAAAGCACCAACTGCAGTGGCATGAGAGATTTAACCACTTCAGAATTAGGGTTTCCTTTTTCTTGGCAGATCCAATTTTAAAACCCCATAGAGAGTTTGTAGCCCCTCTGGGCCCAGATGCAGGTCCCTGCGGATAGGAGGCTGCTCTGAAACAAAAATACATAGGTTATGTCAATGTGAAGATTCTGTATTTAATTTATAATGTTAAAGATCTAATATCAACAATGGTCTAAGTAATCCAGAGCCTTAATAAAGAGGAGTTTAGAGGGGCAGCTTGGCTACAAGTGGGAAAAGTAGTGGAATATATAGTCACACCCACTCCGTGAAGTGAGAAAGATGCTACAGACAACTTGTCCCAGCTGCCTGCTGGAAGTCAGTTTCGAAAGTTTTCTTGAGCCAGATTGCTCAGGAGGAGGCACTCTAGAACCCCCTCCACTTCCATAACATGGTTCAAAGTTTTCCAGTGCATGTCCTGAAAACTACTTCAGGATCAGATATGCTGGAGAAATGTAGATACTTCCCAAAGGCTCTGCTTTGGATGTAACATGTTGGGGAACTAGAAAACCTGTTGGCTGTCATCCCTGAGTACAGGAGAACTGTCATTGTCAGAACTGTCATTGCCTCATTAAAGAGAAAAGCATGTCAAAGGTGGGAAAACTCATCCAGAAATGGTTCTGGTACAAGCTGATGATTCTAAATACCTCACAGCTCAGTCCTGAGTTTTACATGAATTTTGACACTGCCAGATATTTGAAGAATGCAAAAAATCTTAGGCAAACTATTAGAGGATTTGTGATAAGTAAAACACCAGTAAAAGGCATAAGAAATTGGGCAAAAAATGAACTCTGCAATAATTAGGCTGTTGGGATGGAATAGATACACAGAGTAAGGAAGAAGCTGGCTAATAATTTATTAGAGAAGGGGTGCAGAAAGGGAGCCCAAGACTTTCTTTCAGTCTCCTGAACTCCTCCTGAAAACAGGAACATCCCCAGTGAGGAAGACAGTCTGTTACATGTTGTACATGGCATATATTATACAGCTGGGGCCTGTAGGTCACATCATCAGCTGGAAGAGAGCAGCACAGCTTCATTTACTTTCATGGAACAGCACCCGCTCCCCCCAGCTGCAGATTCAACTCCTCTGTGCTCTTCTGCTCCATTAAGGCAGTCGTTTTTCCCAGCAACTTGGTTTTCTGGATGTTGCTTTTTGCTGTGGGCACTGGGAGACCAGCAAGATGTGTCCTCCAAGAGTGGACCTTGGAAACAGTTGGAAAGATAACTCCTTACACAGCCACCCTTTGCCAACGTCTCCCGCACCTGAGGTCAACCCAGCATGTTTGGTTGAGGTGGTTCTCTTACACTCTGCTGCAGAGAAGGATCTGCCTTCTTGACTCCTGCCAACTCTGCAGGGTGTGTAAGACCTTAATATCAGTCTCGGGAAGAGGGAAATTTTGTTTGCTTTTCCAGAGAGTAAAAAAAAAAAGCTAAAATGGATCCTCAAAAGTTACCTTTTTCTAATCAATCTAAGTCCCTGCCTAAACCTCCAGACCACATAGACAAAATGCACTTATGAACAGAGTGAATAAAACTTAACCCCACCTGCTGCAGTGAGAACGGATGAGAAGGAAGATTGGGAGGGGACAGGATAAACTGAGGATGTGACTTAGGAGACAACAAAAGGCAGAGAGCAGTTTGTCCCCTGCATCCTGTACAGCACCTCGCCCAATAACACTGACTGCCGAGAGACTGTGGGGCTTTTCTATGGCATCCAAAACTATGGAGAGTGTTTTGATAAGCCCAAAGATATATGGAACTGTGTCCCTTGAGCTGGGGGGATCTGGGGGGGGCAGAGGCACCCGTAGGGGAGGGAACAGAAGTTGGCAGGTACAGACTGAGGCAGGGTGGGAGGTAGGAAGGCAATGAGGTTATGTCAGGTTTGCAGAAGTAAGAGACAGTTCTGGGGATGGCAGGGGCCCAGCAGGTGTGGAAAGGAGAAATCTCTGCTTGGAAGGAGCATCTGCAGGTCAGTGTCTCTCCACTCTGAGTCTCTTCAGCAATGTCTTCTGGTAGATCAGGATGAGGGAAGTAGTGCCATTGGGAAGCCTTCTCCATATCAAGCCCTGCAGGAGTTACTGCCTCAGCTCTTAGTCCTTGATCTGGAGTTCCTGGAAGTCCTAGGGGAGTTGGGATCTCTCTGTGCTTAGCACACTCAAATGTATTGGGGAGAGGGGAGAGTGTTGCATACCTGGGAGGCTGTCCTGCTCCAGGGAGACCCAAAAGAGATAGAGGCTTGCACTGAGAACATGCTGCTTCTTAACAGAACTTGCTTTAATAGCCCATGGAAAAAATACCACTTCCTACCATGCCATATAGCTTACAACATTGCCACATAGCAGATAAACTGAAATTCTGAACTTCCCAGGTCGTGAACTCTAGGCTATCTCAGGCTGTGCCAGGGCACGCCAGAGCTCAGAGCACGGCAAACCTCCCAGAAGCAGTGATCACACCCACAGCCCGTGAAGGTGGCTCACTGCTCCCTCCGCCGGGGCTGTTGTCCAGGGAAGCTGAGGAGGATGTGTTCTTTAACTCCGGTGGGCTTGGGATCAGGTTTATATTCCTTTTGAAATCCTTGCCACATGTGCAAACGAGTTGCACTGGGTGGTGTAATTTGAGAACGAAATTAAACGAAGAGGTGACGCGCCAACAGCGTACACAAAACAAGGGAAGCATTTCCAAATCACAAGCTGCCACGGAGCAACGAGTTTTTACATAATAGCAAAATTAGGGTTTGGATGACTGGTATTCTTCAACAAACTTTTCAGAAATATTTCCTGGAGCAAACCCAAAGAGAGAATCCTCATTTACCCTATTCCTTTCATAAGTAATTGAATTCACTTGTTTGGGGTTTCTGCCTCCTCCACCCTTCATTCAGCAGCAATGTGAATTCTGCTAATCTCTCTACAAAACAGTCAATCTCCTCTAGTCTCACTAACCATCATTCAGCCACCCAGTAATGAAAAATTGCTTTGATCCTCTCTGTTTGCTTCATCTCCAAAAAAATCTCCATCAAAAAAAATTAAAAATATTTAATAAACTATTCTACCCAAAGGAATGTGTATGATTAGTTCAGTGGATATTTTTTTTCCCCTTCAGTGGGGTTGTTTGAGAAACCCTGAGAGCTAAGAAGACTGCAAAAGTGGCTCATAGCTTCAGGAACGGGTATACAGCATTAACACGAGTGTCCAAATGGTTATGCAAGCCATGGAAAATTGCATAGAGGAGAAGAGGGAAAATGCAGGGATCGGATTAGTAGGCGCTCTTTCTGGATACCGCATTTACGAGTAAACATGGGTTACAGATTTTTCAGACTGCAGCCGTCCTGTTGCATGCAGCGACCCAGTGCTGTATTCACACCGTATTAACTTGGATAAGCAGGACGATGCCTTCGACATCTATTCGGGGAGGAGATCTGAAAACCATCTCCCTGGGAGATTACATTACTTGTCAATCATCTCTCTACAAGACAGAAAACTTTCCCCACATTTTGGGGGCGGGGGGGAGCAGCTTACTGCAGCCTACCCACCTTTATTGAATGTATACTTTTCTACTGGTTCATTTTCAAATATGAATTTTCACAGCAATCAGGAACAATTAAAACCTGTTTGGAAAAAACACACCCACACTCCTTCTTCTTTGTTCTCCTTGGGAAAAGTACAGAACTGCAAAAAGAGTGAAAAATATTGTACTTCTGTCTGAGAGGAGATAAATAAAAATTATTCCCTCCCAGTCCTCATTTTCTCTGATTCTGTGGAAGCCACAAACGCAGTCATTTCTTCACTGGTGAAAGCAGGTGTTTTTCTCATTCGTCTTCATCCCTTGGAAGAGAGTATAGCCAGCCTCATACAGCACAAATCTCCGTTAATTTCCGTGATGAATTTACAGGCTGATTTCCTCCTGCCTACTATTCTGAGCCATCAGATCATGAGATCTGCTGCTGTGAAGTACTCTGTAACACCTGGAAAAAAGTTACCGTGCTTTGAAGTCGTGCAGCACTCTTCAGGAGAGAATCGGAGGCACACTGCAAACACTTGGAGCCAGATCAAGGGATCGCTGCTAGTGAGTCATTTTACTTGAATGAAACACACTTCCATTCCCCACACAAATATGTGTCTATATGTGTGCTTTTATTTTCCTAGACACATTAGTTTTAGTTATTTACCCATTTGTGCTCCAGATAATTACATGCTGCAGATTCAATTGGATGCAGATTTATTCTTCACTTCCTGTCCTAAATTCTCTGCAATTAAACAGCTGCTGTGTGCTTGGTGTAATAAATTTACACAAAATCTGGGATGGTTTGGCATAGCAGAAAGGTTGTTTGGCACGGACTTAGGACGGCTACATTACGTACAACTGGCAACCCCTGTGCAGGTTATGCTTTCTCTCCCAAATTAGAGTTGCCCTACTGCAACCAGAAGGGGCCATTTGCATGACAGAAATGTTTACAAATTTATAACTTGTTTTGCTTGGCTACATAGAGTGTTCTCTCCCAACCTGAAAAAGAAAATTTCCTTAGCTTTCCTGAGCTAAGTCTTTTGAAAGACCTGGTTGGAAAGGAACAAGAAGAATAAAGTCTCCAGGAAGCCTCTGTCTGCAGAAATACCTCCACTCAATTTTATCAGGTGGAGCTTTCTCCTGCCGTTGCTGAGAAGGGTGGGAAATAGAGGAGGGGCCTTTTTTACAAACCTTGCATATGCCATAGTATTTTGCAGCATTTTGCACTGTCACTGATCAAACACACAGATCAGATAGTGATCTCATCCTTTGCCAAGGCACTCGCTGGCCTCCATCCTGTTCTGATCCACCTCCCTCGGGAGCAGACTCACACCTCCAAGTCAGGCATCTCCCCTTTGATATGTGCCCATCATCCACACAGCGCTGCCATCTCCTATGGCATTTGTGGCCTCAGATGACTGTGGTCTGTGTGCCAGCATGAGCAGCACACTGTTCTTTTGGGGGAGCAGATGTAAAGTCTGCTCTAGTGGGGCCTGCAGACTGGAATTAGAGATGTACTTCTGTTTATGAGTTAGCACGCGTGTCTTTTTGTTTCCTGGTACCTTCTGCATAATGAAGTCAATGAGAGTTAAACTCCTCAGCTGTGATTCACATATTCATTAATCTCCTGCAGTAACAAGTACAAATTTTACAGCGCATACAGTGAGCTTGTTACCAGTGTAAACAACTTGCTGCATCCAAAAAAAGTGTTGCAGGAATTAGGTCCCATTGTATTGAACTGAAGGAAGGAAGGGTTAGAAAAAAATGCTATGCACTGCTACCTAGGCTCAGATGGCTCCGATCTGGTTATTGCATGGCAATAATTCTGGATCTCGGAGTGAGAGCTGCCCACACCATTTCCACAAGTGTCATGGAGGTTTGCTGAGGCCCCACAGGAATTAACAGGGATTTAGCAAAGCATGAGAGTCACAAAAAAATTCCTAGAGAAACAACGCATCTGAATGCAAGAAGGATTATTTATTTAATTTATCAGTTCAGGGGTGAAATGATGCCCAGGCAAAAGTGGAGAGCAGATCATGCTGTGTTTCTTCAGCAGGTATTCCCAAGGTGGACTACTTTTCAGGGATCACCCCACAGGCTGTGACTTTTGGAGTCATGTGCAGAGGCATATCCCTCTCTCAGAGGGCTCTGAAGGCATTTCTGTGCTGTATCTGCTCCCAACCCATCTCCACAGGGTTGAACTATTGTGGTTCCCTTCACAAACCCACACGTGGTACCCGTGCAGCTGCAGGACTGCAGATGCCTCTGGGATTAAAGGGAATGTGACATGACCAGGATAATCTTTCACAGGAAAGGCTGAAGAAATTCACTTCTTTTCAACAAGAAGCATCCACCTCTTTATTCCCACTCTTTCCACAGCCTGTGACTGTGTCTACCCCTTCCCCGAGAACATCCAAGTTGCTTTGACTTAAATAAGCAAGTCAAGCATCCCCTTGGCCCTTGGCCATTTGAGAAAGGATCATTTTCCACTTTCCAAACCATTTTGCCTCAGGTCCTGTTCAGGTTATGGAGGATTTTCTCTTTTCTCCGACCCCTCCATCCACTGAGTTGAAGAGGAGCAGGACCAGGCCCATGGTATGATACAATTTTTCTTATTTTTCATACTTCTCAAAGGCTTGACTCTAATCCACATTTTCTTCCTCCTGTGAAATGAAGTTGCAGTTATCCAGGCTTCTGATTCAGCTGTGAGGGAGCTCTGAACCAGATAAAAATACTGAGTGAATGGGAGCAGGTAGCAGGTTATTAGCTTGAGGCTGCCTATGAAGATGTATGGAGAGGAGCATCTCTGCAAAGGAGGCTGACATGTTTAGTGACATGAAGTGGCTTGACTGTTAGCTTCTTTTTTTTTTTTCTTGCTAAATGACAAGACAAAGCCACCTCTGCTCTCCTCCAACTCCCCTCACCCTCCCAAGCCATCCCCTTCCCCCTAGATGCTTGGTGTTTCTTCTTTTAGAGGGGAAAAGAAAAAAAAAGAAAAAGAAAAGAAAGGGAGAGAGACATTTTCTTTCACACAAGCCCTCAGAATTACAGTTCATGAACTATTCAGTAAACTGACCGGCATGAACCTCCCTTCAACGGCCTAATCTAAGGGGTGGATCTATGTGTTTTGTTGCTTGTCAAAAACAATCACTGCTCGGCCCATTACATTTACAGCACGTCGTCCTTTAATTGGTGTAACACACTGAGGGCTGAAAGGAAGAAAGTCCTACAAAAGCCCCCGAGTGAATGAACCCTGACTCACACAAAAATACTCTTCAGAAGTTCAGAGCTGGGCACTAACAAGGGAGGTAGAGAGTTAGTTTGAAAAGGGGTTAAGTTCAGAAATGTGCCACCTTGAAGACCCTCCCATCAAAGCCATGATAGCATTGACAAGATGTAGGGGGAAAAAAGTTAATATTCCAGCCTTTTGGGTTTGAAGGGAATGCGGGAAAGGACTGGAGATTCCTCCCGGCTCCCCTTCCCGGCCTTACCCTTTTCACTTCGGGGCCGTTCTCATTGTGTACTTCGACCGCTTAAGAAAAATACGACAGGAAAAAAGAAAAAAGCCCCACTAAAAGAGAAATGCAGCCCAGGCCGGGCCGGGCCTGGCCGGCCGAGCGCTGACCCGGCCCGGGACGAAGCCCGCATCCCCTCAGATGCCACCTCCCGCCCGCTCCCCTCGACAGGCGCTGTCCCCTGCCCCTAATGATTAGACTAATTAACAAAATCGATGTTTAGACGCCCGAAGCCACACTTCAGGGGGAGGGGCGCAGAGGGTGCCGGGCCTCGGGGCCCCTCCACCGCTGCCCGAAGCCCCGCGGAGGGAGCGGCCCCGCCCGCCCGGCGCCCACCGCCCCGGGGACACCGGCGGCAGCGGGGGCCAAGGGGCGCNTGCCCTCCACCTTTTACACGGACTGAGAGAATTTTTTTTATCTCTCTAAAGATACAATAACTATTTTGATGTAAATAGCGAGGCTTGGGTGGGTCCCTGGGGTAGAGAGTTAATGATTCTTCTTACACCGGGCTGTTCTTTCACTTTTCCTGTGCGCACCATGCTAATAAATTAATGCACCTTTCATTACTCCTACACGCATCAGACCTCAGCTTTGTATTTTGCGGCCTGACCCTCGTTCCTACATTTTTGTGAGCAAGTTGCCCTCATGCTAAGGCTAGGGCACTTTTAAATGCAGCCCCATAGTCCTACCCAGGTTTGTAATCCGTCAAAAAGCCGTTGATTGCTGCAAGCGTTACTTTTCATTAAGAAAACTTAGAAGCAATTTGGAAGAACCCTTCTCAATGAATACATTTACCCCCAAATGCTTTTTATTCTTCGCCTATACTTGATGAGTTTCTCTGGCACAAATCAGTTCTTACAGGCACAGAATGGGCAATCCCCTGATCCCCATCAATTGTCATCCAGAGTTTGGGCCACTTTGACCGCCAATAGTGGGGAAGTCAGAGCTAATCCTCAGAAGGAATCACGGGAAAAGAAAAGCAACAATAACCAAGTCAAGCGTAAAAAATGAAAGAGAAATCTCTATTATCACTCACTACATTTCCCAGCGATGTACTGAAAAAATCAGCTCGTTTGTCATTCGAGTCAGACACCCAGAGAAGAATATGGGGTCGTGGTGGGTTGGTAGACTCACACGACGTAAGGAACAATATTTTAGAGCAAAAGGCCTCTTCATTTGCCAAATCCTCCTCACATCCGCCATAACCATTAAATACAGACTGACTTTATTCTCTATGGGAAGAACAAGGGGAAAGGAGCCTTCAGCCACATAGCCAGACAAAAGTCCAAAGAGCCGGGGACCGGGGAGGCGAGGCGGGAGGAGTGCGGCCACCCTCCTCCGCACCGGCCCCGGGCTCCAGCTCAGGGGGGGTGCGAGGGGACGGGAGGTGTCGGGGGCGGGGGGAGGTTTGTGAAGCGGGGTGTCTGTCTGTCTGTCTGTCTGTCTATCTGAGGGCGTGTGAGCAGGTGAGCTTGCAGGGAAGGTGGGGGGTGTGTGCATATGAGTGTGCTAGGGTGCCGAGAGGTGCACGTGTGCGAGAAGGGATTTTGGGAATGCGAGGAATCCGTGCACTCGAGACGGCGACGCGCGGGTGTGAGCGCTGGCTCTCAAGTGTGCACGGAACGGAGCGGGAGAGGGGTGTCCGCCCGTGGATGCGAGGTCATGGATCGTGGGCGTGCGCGGGAGGTGTGCGCGCCGCGGGGGCGGGAGAGGAGGGACACGTGTGGAGACAGAGAGGTGTGAACGCGGGAGAGAGCGGGAGGTGCGGGAGGTGAGGGGTGCGTGTAGCCGGGACACCTGGTCCTGCGTGCAGGGCGGTGAGCGGTGGGGCCGGCCGGGAGCTGCTGGGGGGCGAGAGACACAGTGGGACTTTTGAGAGGCGGCAAACATTGCCGCTTTCCACGCTGACACCTACAATTAGCCCAAAGAAGGCCGTGAATCCTTTACTCCCCGGCCAAGCGAGGGGCAAAGTTAGCGCTGACAGCCAGCTGCCAAGCCTCCCGCGGCTGATACCTTTCGGGCAAGTAAACAACTCGGTAGTCACCAAACTGCTGCTGGCCCCCCGGCTTTTGCGGGGAGCTTCCCCAAAGCCCCACGGCTGTGGTGTCCTTCCTCCCCTGAGGGCTGCCCGACGCTGAGGGGCTTTTCTCGGGTTTGGGTCTGTCTGTGATATTAGAGAGGGGGCGAGACAAGAGGGGGGACAAGGAGGAAGAGAGCAGCTCTGGTGAAAGGAGGAGGCGATGGTCCCACTCGTGCTCCGTGGGGAAGGAGGTGTCCGGGAGCCCGTGGGCAGCGGGAGGGAGTGGCTGGTCCCAAGCTTGTGTCCCGGAAGGTGGGGGGCGGCGGGCGCTCCCCATTCCCCGCAGAGATGTAGACTCTGCTCGACTCTGCCGTGAAGCTCTTCTTCTAGTTTTTAGCAACCCGCAGGCTCACGGGCACCTCAGTGCAGACTTTTCATTTTTCATTGGTGTGAGGCTTATTTTTTTTCACTCTATTTTCCTTCACTCGACCAATAAACCTTTCAGCAAAGGGTTTGTTTCTGTTTTAATTTTTTTTCCTCGTGGTTTTTGGTTTTGGTTTGTTTGTTTGTTTGGGTTTTTTTTGTTTTGTTTTGTTGTTTTTTTTTTTCCCCCCCTTCTACCAGAAGCGGGAGATCCCGTAGATTTCAGTGCAAACCCGCCGCTCGCTCCGGCCGTGTTTCCTCCGAGTTGCCCGGGCTGCTCGGGGCTGCCGGCGTCCCGCAGGCTCGGTACCGCGGCGGCCACTCACACCGGAGCCCAAAGCGACCCCGGGGACCCGACCCGTCCCTGCTCAGCAATCCCTGCCGGGGAGCAGCACCCCGGTCGCGGTGTCCTAGTCCGAATTTACATAAAAGTGCGGTCGCTTTGCATCATCCCTCATCTCGAAAGGGTGCTTGAAGAACTCGAGACACTCTGCAGTCCTAATTAGTGATTTTTGTCCTCTTGTTACGGGGCTCAGCATCTCATGCAAATGAACTCTTCATCGCCGGCACCATTACCCCTGCGCCAGAATTAACTGACTCTTATCTTTAATGATATGCCGCTGAACTTCTCGGAGCCCGGCTAGCTTTTTATCTTGATTACTCTAATCAATAAGAAATGATAGAGTAAAATTATAAACTCTATTGGCTTTTGAATGTTGCCGACAAGCCCTCTAGATGCGCTCTTCTTTCATTGTTATTTATTAAAATGATCTTCAGCTAACTGCGGATGCAAATAGGGAAATGAACCGGCGAAGGGGCCCTGCAAGGAGGGATCCCCCCCGCTCCTTGATGGAGCCCCGCCGGGTGGGCTCAGATGGGGGCAGTGGGGCTTTGTAAACAAATGGCTCTTTTTTTTTTTTTACCAGAAGCGGGAGTAAAAAAAAAAATAAATAAACCCAAACCAAAACAACAACAAACCAAACCACAACCCCCCAAGCGCTCCCCTTCACAACAAACTAGGACATAAACTTCCCCCTCCTCCCTGAGGCCCGACGCCCTCGGGAGCTGCCTCGGGGCGGGGGCGGGGAGAGGGCAGGCACGGGTGGGAAACGGGAAGGTGGCTTTGACCCGCGGCTTCCCGTGGAGGGAGCACACGAAGGGCCCGATCCTGGCCTGCCTCCCCCCACCCCGAAGGAGTCAGAAGCAGTGTGCAGGACGCGGCCGTAACACCCTCCTCCCCGCAAGGCCAGCAAACACTCGCTCCTCGCCAGCGGTAATAGGGGATCAATATTAAACCAGCCCAATTCGCCGTGGCGGAGACTTTCACAGCCTGATTTGTGCAGGACTGGCCGGGAATGCGCCCCCACTCCGCCGCCCCCCTCGGCAGCCCCCTCGGTCCACCCGAAAACGTCTTTTCTTATCTGTCAGCAATAATTAGATATCCTTGCAGTGACAGAGGGATGCACGGCACCAGCACTTTGTCTCAGGGGGAAGGAATACGTGGGTATGCGCTCACACAAACACAGGCACAAACAGAGAGCGCCAATTTTGCTGCTGCGGTTTCCTCCCCCTCTTTTCTTTCCCCCCTCTTTCTTCCCCCTCCCGTTTTTGAACCTCAAGGAGTGGCACTGAACGGGCCCGGCGGCTGCCCGTGGGTCCCCAGGGCTCCCAGAGCCCGATCCCCGGCAGCCCGGGCGGCTCCTCGCCCGCGGCGGGTACAGCCCCTGCGAAAGAATTCGGGCACATCCCGGGCTGGCAGCACGGATCGCTGCTCCGCAGCCGCTCCTCTGTTCCGCCCCGCTCCTTTCCTTCTTTCCTTCCTTCCTGCCTTCTCTTCCTTCCTTCCAGCGAGGAGTCAGTTTGCTGTCAGTGCTCGAGATTTTAGCTAAATTGTTAGATGGGTGCGCGGGGAGGTTTTTAGGTGAGAATTTTCAAGGCTGTCGAACAGAAAAGGATACATTTAGTTTTCTGCATGAAAATGAAACCTTTCTTAAACCAATTTCTAGGGCAGAAACACGCTGGCTCTAATGAGTGGTCTGGGGGCCGTCATTTCGCCCCTCTCTGAGAGGCGGATTTCACGGCATTTCCGAACCCCGGGGCTGAAGTTTACAAATCCCCAGCTTTTTGCGATCACCCATGGGAAAAACTCTCCATATTTATTCCCACCCGTAGTCATTAAGCCTGTAGAATACCAACACCTGCAGAAAATATTTTCCCCTCTGAAGAGTTTAATTACTTTTAATATTTTCAGTATAAACCTGTTCTTATCTCTTAGGGAGATAATTAATTAGAGCAAAGGAAGATGTCCCACAATATCCAAGATGGATTGGACAGATAAAATAAAATTAGAAATCGATGAGGGACAAAATTGTTTTTCTTTTCTTATATCAGACACATGGTGTTTTTTTCCTAAATATTCAGACGACACACGGGCACACAAAATATGTAATTGGCGTATAATGGAGCAGCACACAGGGGAAGACTAACAAAGTAGTCGTAGGCATGAAAATTGAAGTTGTGTGCCACAAAGGCAGACCCTTCCATGGGGGAAGGGCTGAATGTGGCAAAATCATGTAAAATCTCCCTTCTCAGTAACATCTCGTTATTAGGAATGATGACTAAACCTCCAGGATTATTCTGGACTGTAAGTTATCAAGAGCCCACTAATTTCACATTAAAACCCATTGACTGCAACAGCGTGATTGAAGGGTTTTTAACAATTAACATAATCAGAAAATGAGCGGAGATAATTTTTATTCAACTCATTACTTTTTAATCATGTATTTCTTTTAATTAATATCTTCTCCGTGAAAATAACAAAAAGCCGAGTCCCAGAGCAGCCCCGGGCAGGGGAGGCGACCCCGGCGGCGGCGGCGGGGCGGGCCGGGGGGCTGGGGGCGGCAGGGCCGGGGGGCCCGGGGGAGCGAGGCGGGAGGGCGGCATCTCTCCCACAGCCACCGCCGGGGCTACAGCCACGGCCGCTCCCCAAACCAACCCCTTCCCCATGCAAAAAACCCCCGGCCTGTATCCGGCTCTCGGACCCCCGCCCC
Source organism: Platysteira castanea (assembly GCA_013397175.1). NCBI lineage: Eukaryota > Metazoa > Chordata > Aves > Passeriformes > Platysteira > Platysteira castanea. Next base: position 38,982 of record VYXC01006220.1, read on the forward strand.
CCAAGCCCCCTACCCAAGGGGCTCAGAACAGCCTGGGCATATCCCGGATCCCCGACGCAGCACCGAGCGGGCTTTCCCCAGCCACTGCCTGCAGCACTGTCCTGCCCAGGAGAAAAGGGTGGGAAGTTTTGGGGGGAGTGGAAAGCCGCCCCCGGCCCCGGGAAGGTTGCCTGTCCGGTCGCTGGTGTCAACAGGTTGCTGCTGACGCTCAGCCTCACGCCCCTCGGCGCCCACCTCACCTGTGACAGGGGTAGTGTGCCCGGCTCCGGTGTGCGTGAGGCTGCGGGGGAGTCCCGTGTACCCCTGGGTGTGTGCTGGGTTTCACCGGCTCTTGTCCTTTCCTCTGCAGAGTTATGTAAGCCTTCCCTATGGCAAGTTCAGGAGCTGTGAGTAAGGGAACACCTGGCTTGGAAAAAAAGCCCCAGATTTGGTCTCCGTATTTCTGCCCTCCGAAGGAAAAAAAATCACAGCTGCTCCCCAGAGGTCTGCGTGGGAGTGAGCCCCGGAGGCTGCCCCAGCCTTGTCCTCGCCAAGACAGAGCCGTGAGCAAGTGGAAGGGTGCACCTGGAATCTGTCCATCCATCTGTCCACTCGTCTGGACACTCATCTATCCGCACCACCCCCGCCTGCCCCCCGGTGCCCCGAAGTGCGCGGGAGGGCTGCGGGAGGGGAGCGCCTGCGCTCCCACGGGCGGGGGCTCCAGGCGCCACGCGGGGCCCAGCACCTCCCGACAAGGAAGCGGGCAGGGAGAGCTCCTGCAGCGGGTGCCCGGCTGCTGGACGGAGCTCTCACAGAGCGGGGGCCGGCCCCAGCCCGTGCTGGGGACTCTCCGGTCTGTGTGTGTCCCCGCTTTCACCGCAAGTGAACGTGTTGAAAATCCCGTGGGAATTTCCCGGGATAACCCCTTCCTTAGTTTTTAAAAATCATTTGTGGACAAAGGTATGCAGACTCTGAATAGCTGGAAGACGGTGAGACATCAATTCACTTAAGACAGCCCCAGACATTCACAAACCCGTGCTGCTCAGAAAGGCTTGGCCAAGCTGCTGAAGAATTGACAGGTTCGTGTTGAATAATTAGGTCCTCTCTTTCAAACATTTCAATTAATGCAGTGTAGAAAGGTAAGAAAGTCAAATTATATTCTTTTATGGATTCTCACAGCCTGACGTCTCCTCTGCCACTGAAACTTTCCTTCTTGAGAATTTGCTTGGGGTCCTTTGCCCCTGGAAGGACATGGTGTAAATGACAGACTCGAATACGGACTAGAGCTAAATTTTACCAGCCAGAGATTTCAGAGGCACGGTGTGGTGAGGATGGCCAGGTTGCCTGCACTGTCCCTGCAGCTAGGTTTGTACAGTTCCTCCTCGTAGAGAAAGATCGAGTATGCAGTATTAGATCAGTTTTCAGACTGGAAATGGGTTGTGGAGTTTTTATNCTTAGGGAGATAATTAATTAGAGCAAAGGAAGATGTCCCACAATATCCAAGATGGATTGGACAGATAAAATAAAATTAGAAATCGATGAGGGACAAAATTGTTTTTCTTTTCTTATATCAGACACATGGTGTTTTTTTCCTAAATATTCAGACGACACACGGGCACACAAAATATGTAATTGGCATAAAATGGAGCAGCACACAGGGGAAGACTAACAAAGTAGTCGTAGGCATGAAAATTGAAGTTGTGTGCCACAAAGGCAGACCCTTCCATGGGGGAAGGGCTGAATGTGGCAAAATCATGTAAAATCTCCCTTCTCAGTAACATCTCGTTATTAGGAATGATGACTAAACCTCCAGGATTATTCTGGACTGTAAGTTATCAAGAGCCCACTAATTTCACATTAAAACCCATTGACTGCAACAGCGTGATTGAAGGGTTTTTAACAATTAACATAATCAGAAAATGAGCGGAGATAATTTTTATTCAACTCATTACTTTTTAATCATGTATTTCTTTTAATTAATATCTTCTCCGTGAAAATAACAAAAAGCCGAGTCCCAGAGCAGCCCCGGGCAGGGGAGGCGACCCCGGCGGCGGCGGCGGGGCGGGCCGGGGGGCTGGGGGCGGCAGGGCCGGGGGGCCCGGGGGAGCGAGGCGGGAGGGCGGCATCTCTCCCACAGCCACCGCCGGGGCTACAGCCACGGCCGCTCCCCAAACCAACCCCTTCCCCATGCAAAAAACCNCGCTCCCACGGGAGGGGGCTCCAGGCGCCACGCGGGGCCCAGCACCTCCCGACAAGGAAGCGGGCAGGGAGAGCTCCTGCAGCGGGTGCCCGGCTGCTGGACGGAGCTCTCACAGAGCGGGGGCCGGCCCCAGCCCGTGCTGGGGACTCTCCGGTCTGTGTGTGTCCCCGCTTTCACCGCAAGTGAACGTGTTGAAAATCCCGTGGGAATTTCCCGGGATAACCCCTTCCTTAGTTTTTAAAAATCATTTGTGGACAAAGGTATGCAGACTCTGAATAGCTGGAAGACGGTGAGACATCAATTCACTTAAGACAGCCCCAGACATTCACAAACCCGTGCTGCTCAGAAAGGCTTGGCCAAGCTGCTGAAGAATTGACAGGTTCGTGTTGAATAATTAGGTCCTCTCTTTCAAACATTTCAATTAATGCAGTGTAGAAAGGTAAGAAAGTCAAATTATATTCTTTTATGGATTCTCACAGCCTGACGTCTCCTCTGCCACTGAAACTTTCCTTCTTGAGAATTTGCTTGGGGTCCTTTGCCCCTGGAAGGACATGGTGTAAATGACAGACTCGAATACGGACTAGAGCTAAATTTTACCAGCCAGAGATTTCAGAGGCACGGTGTGGTGAGGATGGCCAGGTTGCCTGCACTGTCCCTGCAGCTAGGTTTGTACAGTTCCTCCTCGTAGAGAAAGATCGAGTATGCAGTATTAGATCAGTTTTCAGACTGGAAATGGGTTGTGGAGTTTTTATCTGTTGTTTTTGGTTAGTTGTTTAGGGGGGTTTTGGGGGGGGGAGGGGGAGGAACGACCATTTTTAAAAATGAAACATCTCTAAATGGAAAAAATAATTCTGAAAAGAAGCTATTACAAATAAAGCATCCATGAATATCATCCCAGCACTCAAAGTTGCATTCACTACAAGTGATATTTATAACTGAGATGGTATTTGTTGTTTGATTTTTTTATATAAATTCTGTGTGAATCCTTGGAGGAGGGGAAGTGACTTTCAGGTCACAGCAGCAAGCTGGAACTGAAACATAGTGATGAACACTGCAAGGTGTGAAGGCAATTGTTTACAAAATTTCATTGAGTCTTCAGCTGCCCGTAGCCTTTTGGAAGTGCCTGTTGGTGCCTGCTATCCATCTGGTACTCAATATTATGTTTACAGCCTTTTGACCAAAGCATGCTCCCTTTCTTGCAGGCACACAGCCTTGGTGAACTTTGTTGAACAGACTTGAAAATTCACAAATGAGAAAATCTGGCCCTTTGTGGAAACCACAACGAACCAATGCTGGTGACACATCCCAGGTGGGAACAATGCTTGGCTCTGCCTAAGCTCCTCACGTCTCACAAGAGTGTGGCTGTCGCTGGCCGAGGCCTGGTGGGATGCAGCCATGGTGGACTTTCCCTCCATAGGTGTCTCTGCCAACCCTCTGCCAGCAGGCACCTTGTTGTTACAATCGCCTAAAACTGTGCTGAATACTCTTTTCTTTTTCTCTTTTCTCAGAATTAACATAGATAGGGAGTACTTCAGGGAAGATTGCAACTCTGTAAGATGATCAATGCTTACATTCGATACATTTACTGAAATAACCTGCCATGTTTATGCTATCTTCTGTTAGCACTTACCTTGCTGTGATCCTTTACCCAGAGAAGGAAAAACTTTTTCTAGAAAATTGTATTAGTGAATAGATAATTTTCCACTACGAGGTGTAAGAGGAAGTACCTAGGTACAATTCAAAGAAGAGATGTAAAGCGAAAAACTCACCAGGACATATATATTTGAAGACACTTGTCGAGATATTCTTTATCCCTTAGCTGATTAGTTCAGATGTTCATGTCAGCTCCTGCACCACTGCTTCAATCCTGGCCACATGTGTATGGGAGGGAAGGACTCCTGCTTCTGGAGGGCGTCCTCCACTGGCTCATCCCAGAGAGTCTGCAACACAAGGAATGAAACTTGACAGGTGTACAAGCAGATCCAATGTCTGTCAAAGCCCAGTCATTTTCCCTTATGAGCCATGTTTTAGGCTTGTGCTTTGGGAACTTGATGAAATTCAATGGAGATATATGAGTAGCAGGAAACAACCTGTGCAAAAGGGAAGAACAGTTTTGGATTGCTTCCTGCTGGAGAAGGGACTGGGATGATACCACACTGACCTCAGCAAAGAGCAAAACGTGGCTCACTGGGTATCTCTGAGCATGGACAGTCATCCATACTGCAGTGAGCTGTAAAAAGAATATAGCTTTCATGTTATTTGTGTTGATCAAGAAGTTATTTGTGGTACCTTTGCTGTTATGTTGCTTCTAATCTTTCCGCTGGGTTTTAAACGTTATCTTCAGATGTCTTTTTTCATACTTTATTTTTCTATACATTAGCTATTTCATCGGTATCACCTCATTTTACTGACGTGAAAAATGAAACCTCTTCTTTCATTTCATAACGAACAGCACAATTAAGACTTAATTAGATGCGTATGAGTAAGGAAATGGCAATGCCACACAGGACCTTAAATGTGGTATCATTCAGTTGCTCAAGTACATAAACCTGGAAAAAAAAATCCAAACAAGAAAAACCCCATCAACTTACTTCTAGTTGTATCTTTACAGGCTGGCATGATTGCCACTGACAATTATTGTTTTTCTAGTCATTATTCTAAAAATACATTGTACCTATTTTTGTTCCCTTTCCACAATAAAAGCTCTGACAGGTGCATGGAAATGACATTTCTCTGTGCATTGAATTCATAGAGAGGATTATATGGAAACATTTAAGGTCTAAGCAAAGATCATATGGCACTACATATGATTTCTGAAGCTATTACGCTGTTACATGCCTGCAGAAAAAAAAGCCTTCATACAAAGACATGGGGTAGTTTTCTCTCTTCAGAAGTGTGCTGGTGCTAAACAGGGAAGAGGGTTAGTTGATGGATGGCCTGTCTCCGTGTTCTCTCTATACCTGTTTGGAAATGGGAAAATTACTGCTTGCTTTCTGCCTTACCATCACTTCAGTGCCTTCCGATACCCCAGCCCCAGGGACAGGACAGTGTCCAGGGCTCCTCCACCCAGCTTGTTCCAGCTTCAGGTGGCTTGAGTATGTACCAGAGGCTGCAACAATAGACTTCAGGAGCAGGTGGATAAGGAAAATGGGTCCTGGGCAGCTCTCTGTGGACAGCGATAATCAGAAAAAGAACCACTGATCCTTTGAGGATGTTAAGTGCAGGTCCAGCCTTTCTCCAAGTGAATACCTAGCTAAAAGGAGGAGTTGGATGTACGAGGTATCATCTAACCCTAAACCTTACTCTGACATGGAAGGGGCTTGTGATTCTCCAAGATGAGAATTTGGTGATTTGGCTTAGGTGAGCTAAGAGTCTGTTTCACAATTTGCCATACAATTGCCCAAGACAAACACTTTGCAGTTGAGTTGAACAGCCTGGCACAGTAGACCTAGTCACAACTCTTTGGAAAACTATGATGCTATTAGTGTTTCCTTATTTCATTTGGCAATTCAGGGAATAAACCAAGTTGCAGAACATTCCTAAAAAAGGCATTCTGTATGAGGCACTGATCACATTTTCTCTAAGTCTAACACTGGTGAAGTTTTAGTTGGTGATACCATTTTCTTGTGCTTACCCAGAGAATGATGCTCCTGACTGTGTCTTCACTTTTCAAGCATCTGATCTTCCCTGACTTCCAAGTAGCTGATGCAAAGTTATTGCTCCTGAAAGCTCCAGGCAGGATTTGGCATCTGATTTGCAAAGACACTGATAAATTTTGTGAGTTTCTGAATTAAAGACTGAAATGATTGTGAATCAATTTGCTTTTTGTTTTCCTGACTTTTGAGTCCTTTGCTCATTCTTCACAGTTTATTGCAGAGGTTTCTGCAATAAACCCTATCTTCTTGTCCTGAGTGAGAAGGTTTTCATATTCTTTGCTATCCACATAGAAAAATAATGCTCCAAATGGACGGTGCCAGCAGGTACAGTGGCTCAGGCTGGTCAGAAATAGTGCACCTAGACAAGTGTTTGTCAGTCACTTTTAAACAAAGCTCACATAATCTTTTGAAAATAAGAGTTGACTGAGACCAACTCATGGCATCACCAGGTTGATTTCAACTCACACCCAACCAAAAATGCCTCAACATGCTGACAGTTTATTTAACACATTTATTTCCTCACAAGTTCATTGTCAAGGGTGTGATGAAGATGTGTGTGTGCCCTTTATTAATTACACGTGTGCTACTGTTCCTGGACCACTTTCTGATGCTCTGTGGCATCTGGAAAACAGTCATTTAATCGGGTGACCCACAGTTAGGCTTTGACATCAGCCACAACCAGCAGATGAAGGCCCTATGAATTAAAAGGGATGTGCAGGACTGTGATGGAGAGGGGGAAGAAAGCTTTCTGTGGGTGGGGAATAGATATAATACACTGATCACAGCTGTGTTCATGTTGAGCTTTCTCATCCTTGCAATGAAATCAGTCAAGATTAAAAAAGATTTCCACTTCCACAATGCCAGAAACACCTCCCAGTGGACAATCCTCACACCTCCCTGCTCTTGCCAGCCCCTTTTTCAGATGATAGGTAGACTGTCTTCTGCGCAGCAGTTTTGACTTAGGAGGCAGAGCCCTTCTTCCTATTTCCTTCTGCCCTCTGAGCTGCTGCCTGCCCCAGACTCCCTTACAGAGGCCATTGCACTCCCCAAGCACCCAGCCTTTCAGTCACCCCTGACTCCTTTCACTCTTAGTCATCATTTAATTTTCTGGCACTGCCTTGACATTTGTGGTCTGTTCCTCTTTCTTCGGCCCTCTGGTGTAAAGGTTTTATCCAAGCCATCATCCTTCAAAGATAACAAGAAATCCTGAGAAAAGAGTTTGTTTCTCAGCTCACAGTGGCATAACTCAGGAGAAAGAGCACTGAAGGAAACGGGGAGGCAGACAATCAGAGGTTCACAGCTTCAAACTGTTCATTTTCCCTGGCTCACTGCCATTTCCTCAGATCCAGCAAAATGGCATAGGAAATCAATACTCATTTGCTGTGTTGTGTTTCTGCACTTTAAAGGTAAGATTTCTTCCTTCTGTGGAATAATGCACTTGCCTGTAATCAGGGCAGGTATTGAAACACTTGGATATGTTTTCAAGAATAATTGGGTATACCTACACAAGATTTCTGATGTTCTTGAATATTTCTGAGATTTGCTGGCCAAGGCCAAATTCTGCTTGTGAGTACAAGCCCTTTGATGGAGTTTAGCAGAAAGGTAATGGCACTATGTCTCTAACAAAATTCACTGAATGAGCTTGACAGCTGAGTTCTCAGTGTAAATGCCTGTTTCTGCTCAGTAACCAAATTTATCTCTTGTCAGAGAAGGAGACCATGTTTTCTTCAAGCCCTGGTTCTGAACCACCGCTGAAAAAGTTAGTGACTTTTTATTACTTGCTTTGTAGTGTCATGTTTATTACTGATAAAAAGTAGAAGCACTTAGTGACCAGACATCTTCCTTATAGGTCTGCAGCAACTGATTCCACCTTAGAGATCTCACCTGAAAGTCTTGGGCTTCTTTTTTCTTTTCTTTATCCTTCCCTCTCCCTTTTTTTCTTTTAAATTTTTTTTTCTTTCTCCCTTTCCCCCCTTTTTTTTCCCCTCTCCACACCCCCTGAGACCAGTTTCCACACGTAAGAAGAACACATCCTCTCCTAGGAGAATATTAAAGTCTCTCAAGACGTGGGAAAGCGCATCCCCCTTGACCCACGAGACGAAGGGGCAGCTCTGCCCCCCCCCAGCCCGCAGACCCACGGGAGGGACAACCCCGGTGAGGATGCCGAGCGCCTGGCCTGGGGCCTGTTTCCAGCTCTCCCCCGGGGTGCAGCTGCTGTCGGGGCGGTGCGGGACAGGCCGAGGTCCCTTCGCAGCCCCCGCGGCCCCTCGGTGGGGCGATGCGCGGGAGTGCTGCTGCCCTCTCCCGGGGGGATGCGGGCAGCCCGCCCGTGCCGCCCCCGCCCAGCCCCGGGCCGCCCCGCACTGCGGGGACACCCCGCTCTGCGGGGACATACAGCACTGCGGGGACACCCCGCTCTGCGGGGACATACAGCACTGCGGGGACACCCCGCTCTGCGGGGACATACAGCACTGCGGGGACACCCCGCTCTGCGGGGACATACAGCACTGCGGGGACACCCCGCTCTGCGGGGACATACAGCACTGCGGGGACACCCCGCTCTGCGGGGACATACAGCACTGCGGGGACACCCCGCTCTGCGGGGACATACAGCACTGCGGGGACACCCCGCTCGCAGCTCGGGCAAACCGGGCTCTGCGGGGGCCGGCTGGCCCGAGGGTGGCTTAGGAGCGGCAAGCGGGCCCTGTCCCCGTCTAAGGGCTGCAGGCGCCGGCTTGGTACAGGCAGCGCCGCCGCCCCAGGGTTTCTCGGTGTTTTGGCGGCACCCCTGCTAGGGAGCCACGGAAGGGTTACAGTTTTCTGGTGCCAGGGCCAGCCGGGCACACACGTCCGGCTAACCAGCCTCAGGCTTCCACGTAGTAGCCTTGCTGGACGTGGTCCTCAAACCAACAGGCACTGTGAGGGAAGGTATTGCCTGGCCTTGGACAAAACCTCGGTGGGACCTGCCTGGAGACTGGGCAGCAGGAATCAGGGAAGGTCCAGCACCCAAACAGGGCCCTCGCCTTGGTCATTTGCAAATACAGGCAACGTGGTACATTTTTGACCACACTCCCGCATTTGTCTGTGTTGTACTCATCATGTGGTTTTCATCTGTTTCATTCATTGCTTTGAAAGCTAGTTCTTCAGAGCTGAGACATTCAAGACACTCAGATGCTCTCTCTTGGGTGCGTCTTGCCTATTGATGGCATCTTTATAACCACATTTACTTCTGTGTTTTCACAAATCTGTTTTGGATATTTCCATGCCATCACATTTACTGCACGACTGGCAACAAGCCAGCACCAGGTGGGCCAGGTGACACGGTGCTGGTGGAGCTGGGTACAACTGGTTGCTCTGGGAGCCACTTCAAACAGTCCTGAATTCCCAGCAGCTGGCACGACCATCACGGCACTGTTGGCCAGCACTGTGTCCCATCACCACTGCAATCGGCTGCAAAAAATGGATGGGGCCATTCCCGCTTGGCTCTGTTATTCCTGAAGGCATCATGCTATGGAATCGCAGGGCCCTGCTTTGTTTCTCTGGTGTGTGTCTTACCAGAGTGCTACAAACCTCAGACTCGGTGAGAAGCCCATGGAAATGGCTGAAAAGAGCTCGAGTCAGAAGGAAAGGGCACGGGGTCAAGGTCCTGCCAGACAGAGTTATCAGATAGCACTGATGGCTATCAGTGGTTATCAGATGGCACTTCAACCCCCGGTGAGGGGCTACCCACTGCTGTCCTCACTCCTCCCGCTCTGAGAAGAGTTTGCTTTTGGTGGCTTCGGTTTTATTCAGAGTCGGCTGCGGGGAAGTTTGGAGCCAGGTACCAACGAAGGTGTCCAGCTTCAGGTAAGAGGTGGGAAATAATTTTTTTTGCAGATGTTGCAGTTTATTTCTCCATCACATTTTTTTTCTCTGTTTGGGAGATTTTTTCCTTAAATTTTGGCTGTATTTCAGCATATTTTAAAGTCACTTCCCACACGACAGATACTCTTAAAACCCCTTCTCGGATGAAGAGAGAATTACGTGGATGAAACGCATGGCACAGAAACCGCGCTCCCCGCGGAGCAGGATGCGTCCGAGGCAGGTACAGCCCGGGGGCACAGGTACAGCCCGAGCCCCGGGATGAGCTCCCGGGACGAGCCCCCGGGACNGCCTCGCCGCCGCCGCGGGGCCGCGCCGGACCCCGGCGCTGGAGCTGGCGGAGGAGTTGTGGGAAGAGCTGTGGGATGCGGGGCTGCCCGGCGACCTGCCCGAGCTGGAGCCCGAGTGCCGCAGCCTCCTGGCCGCCTTCGCGGAGGGCAGCGCGGCGCTGACGGGCTGCCTGGGCCGGCGCGCCCGCCCGGTGCGGCTGTGCCAGGGCTGCCACGGCCACTACCGCCGCCTGCTCGCACAGTACGGCAGCATCGCCCGCGCCGTCGGGGTGCGTCCGTGGGAGCGAGGGGGGTGCGTGGCTGCCGGGGCGGGCTGGGGGCCTGGCCCCTTTCCTTGAGGCTTCCAGACTTGTGAGTCCTGTGCCAGAGCACGTCAGGTGGCGGTGGGATCCTCGGGAAGGCGGGCTGCAAGCCTCGCCGGGATGCGCAGGGCAGTTTGGCAGAGGCTGGGAGTGTTTGGGCAGCGCTGCTGCCAGAGACGGCTGCCTCCTTCTGCTCTGTTGTGGCACGGTCCGTGCAGCCAGCTCCTGGCATGGCTGGGGGCACGTAGCTCCACCTGCGGAGAAAGCTGCGCGAGTGGAAAAACTTGAGTTGTTCTTGCTGATGTAGCAATGGCTAAAGCAGTGCTCTGGCTCACAGGTTGTAGAGCACTAATGGGGAACACTGCTAGAGCTTAGCTGCCCGGCACTTCCCGGAAAATTGATGGTCTGTGAAGCTGTGGCGCGTGATGCACATCATCTTGTGAGGAGCCGTGTCACAGTGCTCTTGGCTCCAAAGCTGATGGGAGTGTGTGTAGAAGGCCTGAGCACTGGCTGGAGTCAGTGCACCCTTCTGGTGGGAGAACTTTGACTGAAGCTGGGTCTTTTGTTCACATCCTCCAGACTGAGATCGTGCTTTGTTTTGGGTTTTTTTCCCCTCATTTTCTTAGTGTTGCCCATGGTTCATGGCTTGTTTTGTGTGTTCTCATCGAGTTGATCCATTTGTAAAAGTTAGTTCCTGGGACGAGGTGAGGATGACGTTAGTGAATCAGACCAAAGGACCTTTGTTCTGTGATGATGGCTGAAAGTGGGTGCCCTGGTAAGAGAAGAGGCAGAGAGCAAGTCTATGGCAGTGTGTACCCTGGATTGTGCTTTCAGTCTTTGGATTTTTGAATTCCAAGATTTAAAATTGCCATTGGCAAGAAAAATCTGTTGCTCTTCAAGCCCAGGCAAATAAACAGGGGCCACAGTGGCCTGCAAAGCGTTTCACTGCACAGTTTCCTGTCATTAGAGAAGTATCAGTATCGCTTTTGGGTAGTGTTTTGCGTTGTTTTCCTATTTCCCCACACTACTCCAGTGCTTGTATTGGAAGAGTGCATGCATGTTCCCTTGGGCAAATACATAGCCAGTGGTCTCATGTTTTAGTTGGCAAACTTGTCTGTTCTATTTGTTTCTTTCACGGAAGCTGTTTCACACCAGTGACTAGGTAGTGTGAAAGTGAGAAATTCAGCGTGTAATTCTCTTGGGTACTTTTACCAGGGTATTTTGGCTAGGATTAGGTTACCAAACATATTCCAGTACTTCAGATATTTATGAACTTGTTGCAGCTGCTGTGCTTGAGTGCTAGCAGCGTGGGAGGACTTGTCCACTATGTGGTCCGGAAGACACATCTGTTGGCTTTCCTTCTGTGTGTGGATTAACTCACTAGGTAAATAAAGGAGGTAGCCTCTTGCAACCTCAGTCCATGATTACAATTAATCAGGTATCTGATATTTCTATCTTAACAGCAGTTAGAGTGCAGTGTGACAGGAGCAGCCAGTTTAAGTTTTGGACGTCTCCGAAATATAAAATCCTCCTCACCAGGCTAATTAAAGAATCAATTAGGCAAACTTTATTTAAGGAATGATTTAGGTCTCTGTGATTCAGTTTTGGTAAAGTGATTTTTCCTAGTCCTGAGCCTAGGTGGTGAGGAAGCTTCACAGCCTTTGTGAAACAACCAGAGTTTCCTGCATAAACAACATTCTTGCATATCTGTAATTTAGTAGAAATGAAAGCGGGCGAACGTGGGAGTTACCAGATGTGGCAATATTTGACTTCTGCAGTTGAGCCTCCAAGGGAAAGTTCTTATTTAACCTCCTCTCCCCATTTTAAGAAAGAGAGGCAGAAACTGTATCTCTTGTAAAGCACTGTAAGGAACAAGTTTCTCATTAAAGAGATTACTTTTTTCTATGTCCCACGTCACTTATCAAAGAGGCTTTTGGCAGCTTTGGCAATTTTGAGAAGTGCTTAAGTCAATTTGGCAGCCAGGCACCAGTAGCTAGAGCACGGGAGTCAGCTGACTGGAGGTCATGGTTCCGTATCTGAATTCTGATCAGAATACTTCCTGTTTATTCTGCAACTGCCTTTACAGTCACTGTGCATTTTTCAGGAGCTTGGTCCAGAGAATAAATTGCTGTAAGAGTTGTGGCAGAGGCTGCTTTGAGGATGGGGTGCATCGAATGGCTCACTAAGACGGATGAGCTTGGTACCTGTGTCTGGGGAGGGCGAGAGCCGGGCCTGGTCAAATCCTTGGGGGAGTGAACATGGCCACTGCTCCGCAGAGCACTCTGTTCCTGGTGTTGCTGCACTGGGGGGAAGTTTGCTGCTGATAGACTACATTGCAGTGGTTTTGGAGGCTGTTTCTGCTTGGGTTTGGTTTGTTTGAGGCCAGTCCGCTGGTTCAGTTCCTTCAACTATTCCTTCTGTCTAATGAGAACAACCCTGTCCTCTTCTATGACTGCACATGCCTTGAGCTGGCTCCCAGGGCCCAGGCATGGATGAATGTGAGCCACCAGGCAGAGAAGGTTCTGTCTGTGTGCTTGTTTTTGGTTTTTTTTTTTTTATTTGCCACATATTTTTGACTGACTTGCATGCAGCCCTAGTAGATCTGCAGAGGTTATGTACAGTAAGCTGTGTTGCTCACAGTATGAATTGGAGGATGAAAAGATTTTTGTTCCATCACTTCTGCTCTGCCTTTTCTAGAAATATCCATGTGATGTGTTGTGATTGTTTCAGATGCACTTGCGTAAAATACATTTCAGAAATTTCCCTTTGTATTTTTAAAACTTGTTTACTTCCTTTCTTGTTTCCTTTTATTTCTAGAATTCCTCTGAGAGCCACAATTGTGCCAAAAGCATCTTGACCTCAGACAGGCTGCAGATAGTTGTGACCCTTTCGGAGTTCTTCAATGAAACCTGGGAGGCAGCCAACTGTGCAAGTACGTGACTCGTTCTGTAGCTCTCTTGCTACTGTGATGACGTAGCCCCTAAAATGTGCACAGATCAGAATTGTGTGTGTTGGTTTGAATACAGCCAGTAGATAACACACAAATCCTGAACTATAGCCACTCCGAGAATGTTTTCTTTCGTTAGGGCCAAAATCTGAGGGCAGTAGTCTGTTGGAAAACTACTGCTGGTGCTTACTACATTCAGGAGAATTTTCTAGGATGTTGGCTTGCTCTCACAGTGCTGTTGCTGAACTCCTAAATTCCCCAAATACTGTTGTTTTTAAAGGTCTGTCTGATTAGAGCACCTGAAGTAGGGTAGGATGGATGGAAGCAGTAACATGGGGTTGAGCCCATGACTGGGAGGAAGGCTCCAGAGTTCCCTCAAAGCTGGTAAAAAGCTCAGCTCTTTTCTTAAAGAATAATAATTACGCTGTGATTTCTACTGTCGTGTTCATGGTCTGTTTCCTGGGTGCTCTCCATTTCATCTCTGCTGCTGGTGCTTCTTCCTCTACAAAATGGCTGTTACTGTTGCTGGGCACAGCCAGATTTGTGGGCTGGGAAATAAATGTAATGTCTTGTTTTATCTCAAAGTCCAAAGATAATTCAGTCCCCCTCTTCAGAAAGTGCTTGATGATAGTCTTCATCTTTCACTTAATCAAGGCCAATTAATTCTGAAATGTGTTCTCGATGAAGCGTTAGGTCAGCAGGTCTGAGATATCAAGGCAGATGGCAGGCAGATAAGGAAACTGCAGTGTTGACTAGACCTGTCCTTTATAGTTGAGAGCTCTTTTTGCAGGAGTGGAGTGTCTGGGGCTTGCTGGCTGTAGAAATGTTAGAAATTAAAATACCCCGATGTTTTTCTTTCTTTTCAACAGATTGTTTAAAGAATAACAGTGAGGGATTATCAAATTCTACTGAAGAATTCTTGGATTTATTCAATAAATCTCTGACATGTTTTGAACATAACATTCAGGTATTTATGCTGTGTATTTAAGAGAAGCACTAAATCCTCTAACTGCTACCAGAATTTTATTTATGCTGAATAAACTGCAGATGCAGACTAGGCAAATAAACTGCTTCTGAGTTTGTGAATTGTAGGCAGATAAATCCATGATCGGTAAAATGCAGTTGTTTACAGACTGAGTGCCTAAAATGAATTCTAATTGATACTCACCTTGACTTCATTTTGTATGTAATTGCAATGGTACTTCATATCAAAATTTCTGAATTCACAATAGATGCTGGTAAAAACCAGCATGTCTGCATGCTGTAAGTCTCTCTTGCTTTTTAGAATTGTCGTCTTTTTTACATAGAAATTCAATCTTTAAATATCCTTGATAGTATGGGCTAGCTCAGAAGCACCAGCTACCTTAAGTTCCTGTAACATTTCTTTTGACTGTTAAAATTACTCGTAGTTAAAGGTTGGCCATATTGCAAAGACAGTATAACTTCCTCAGTGAAATAAATGTGGTAATTGTCCTCAGAGAAAATGCCCTGTGTAGCCTAAGAAACTGCGTATTCCATTTCAGTCAGAAACTGGCCAGATTTCAGGATCATTCAGTAGTAAAATGGTTTTACTTCAATTGGCATGGGACAATCTCTGAGAAAACTGTCTGCTTCTTAATGCTTTCTGGGAAATGTGCCTTTATAGGCCTTGGTCAGGAGCAGTGTGGACTGGCCTATTGAAAACTTGGAGTGATTAAACTAGAACTTAACCCAGTGGTCAGTGGGTTGCTGGTACAGCCATTACTGGGTTGAAATATCTTCACAGACTGTAGTTTTGTTTTCAAGTGTCCTGTATTGCCTTCATGGAGTGCTGAAGGCCACAGGTGGAAAGGATTGGTTAGTATGGCACAGCTTGTCACTGTCAGTGTAGCTTAGCAGTAGCAACCTAACAAATCAAACCAATTTTTCTTTGTAATGCCTTAAACTGTCATTCATTCAGAATTATACAACCCTAGGGGCAAGCCATTGATCTGTCACCAAACAACTACACCCAGGTGTGTAAAAACTGCAACGAAACCTACACAAAATTGAATGACCTGTATAACCACCTGCAGAGGATGAACAGGCAAGGTGGTGAATCTGCGCACTCCGCACATTTGTGTATTGACGTGGAAGATGCAGTAAGTGTTTGCTAATGCACTTTATCTACCTGAGCCATTGGTGCTTGTCTTACTAGGGATTGCTTTTTCCTTTGGGCAGGGGGCAGTAGGGGCAGCCGTGCCTTTGGCAGGCTGGTGTCCTGTGGTGGGAGGTGCCTGGTGGGGCTGTCGTGGTAGGTCCTGTCCTCGGGCAGTGGCGCAGGAGTGTCACCGAAGCTCCTGATCTCCCGAGCGCATTCCAGTTTGAGTAGCTGCACTTTCATTTCTTGTTACTGTGAAGGAGATGGATTAAAAAAAAATAAATCTCTTAATCTTCTGGCTTTTAATGTGAGGCTTTACTGCTATTGTTCTAGCTGGTGTATTAACTGATTCCTTATTACAGCAGCTGTTTTTAGGGATCCTCAGCATTGATGACATATGTTTGGGAAAAGCTTTGGTATATTGTGGGGTGTAAGTGGCTGGGCTGAAGGAGTGCTCGTCAAAAGTATGGGATTAGCCCTGTCCCCAAAGACTGTCAGTGAGCTTGCTGGGAAATGGGCATATGGCAATTTCTACACGTATCTGAGTATAGTTATGTTCTTGAAGCTTGTAAAAGTTTTGATGTGAAATCTTTGCTCTGTCTAAATTGTCGGCTTCAACATTTCCAGGGATTTGCTTGCTTTTGGGGGGAGATCTCTTCAAGTGCAATTTTGTGAGGTGATATTTGAACACTTTCATGTCTTGAGGCCTGAGTGTTTGCCATGCCATGCTGCACAGAAAAAATGCACGTGCTTGCTTTCGTGGTTTGCTTATGTTTTCCTTTTAGATGAACATCACTCGGAAGCTTTGGAGCAGGACTTTCAACTGTTCTCTTCCCTGCAGTGACACAGTCCCAGTGATTGCAGTTTCATCCTTTATTCTCTTCCTACCTATTGTTTTTTATCTTAGTAGCTTCCTTCACTCAAAGCAGAAGAAACGGATACTCATTTTGCGTAAGTGGTGGTGTTGGCATTTCACTGTTGGAGTTGGGAGGTGCCAGGGATTTGCTTGGCTCTTGTGGGAGAGGGGCCCAGCCAGATCTGCCTGCAGCTGTGCTGACGGCGCTAATAGCAACTATTAGTGTGCTGCTGTCCCCTGAAGAAGGGTAGTAAAGAGCTTCAGCCATATCTTTTCATTAAAGTTTCTGGACGTGAACAGAAAGCTGTTTGCAAGTCTGTGTCAGATAAATGGAGGGAGTGGAGAGACTAGTTTTGTGGAATTCTTTGTGTTTAATTTTCATATAATTTTTCCCTTTCTAGCCAAGCGCATCCAGTCAAATGCCAGTCTTGTGAACATCCAAGAAAAATACAGCTGAGCTGCAAAACAAAACCTGAGAACTGCTGCTGGTATACAGTGGGTACAATCGTGTTGGAATGAGGCCGGCACAAAAGAGGAGTTAATTATGGTTTAGTGTAATGATACAGAGCAACACAAGTTAAACAAAATGCTGTCTGACTTCTAAGCGAGGATATTAACAAACATGACAAGGCAGGGCTGTGTGACACTGTATGGACTCTGGTTTTGAAAAATCTGTGGTGTTTTTTTTTCAGTCTCAGGCTGAAGCTGGTGTTTTTCTGTTTTTAAGCTTTTGTACTTCACATCAATAGAATAGCTACATTTTCCTTGCATGGTATTTTCCTGTATTTGTTTCACAAAAACCTGAGATTTTGAATCTTTTTGAGGTGATTTTGATAGACAGACAAAATTTGAAATAATGTTTGATGTTTCTGCTTAAAACATTATTTTTAATTCTACATAATATTCAGACTTGGGATGGAAGGGACCCTTTAAAAAAGTTCCCATCTTTCCTATACCACTGAAAAGTCATGCTGCTGGCATCTGTTAAAAAAGAGGCATGAAATATGCAGAGAAAGTGGTAATATATAGTGTTTAAAATGGCAGCAAAAGCAGCACAACTGCCAGTGCTGGACTTGAATAGTAATCATTGGCTACAGTATTCTGTTCTCTGAAACTGGTGGCGTATTTAGTCTTATCCACACTTTAACCACTAAAATAATTGCTTTTCAAACCTTACATTTTCAGAGGCTAATTTTACATGTCTGCTTGGGTAAGAAGGTTTCACTCCCTGTTTATTATGCCATTTTCTTTCTTTTTAATTCTAATGTTTTGGGGTTTTTTATGTTTTTGTAGAGGAGAAGTGAGGTAAAGTCAAGTCACTGGAGATACTGAATTTCCTGGTCTAGAGCTTGCTGTGGCTTAATACAGAGGTGTTTACAGGAACTTTGTAGGGTAAAAGTTGTGTTTTCTAGGTAATGTGTTTTAGCAGTAGGAGAACCTGCTGGTTCACTAACTTAAAAACTGTTCTGAAGAACACGAATATACTGTGTTGGGAATTTATGACTTTGAAGAAATAGCTTAAAAATATTATTCCTGTGAAATAGATGGATGTAAACAAATTCAAACTTGCAGAACTCCAAAGCTGATGGAGAAATTCGTGCAATAACTGTGGGGATGGGTGGTGCTGCTGTCAGGCTGTGGGCACAATTTAATGGCTGCAGCAATAGTGGCAGTTCAGTTTGTTTATTGTATTTCTGATTTGGGAGAGTGGTGGGGTTGAAATTATTTATAGTTGTACCTGAGGCTAATGAATGCCAGAGTCTTTGCTCCAATTTTTAAATATATTTTCTAACCTTGAGATAAAAAAAAAAGGTCATTACAGCTAAAAAAAGTTAAATTTCTCTTGGAATATGTGTCTGATGTCTGTCAAATGTGCCATGAAATAGTTGTATGTATTTGATTTGCTTCGGAGCCTATAATGTTGAATTTTTCCTTTGCACTAAGGCTCAAATAAATATATAATAGTGTAACAAAACAGTCCTAAAGCTCTTCAAATCATTGGTTTTCTTATTTTTCTTACATTTTTTTTTCTGTTAGGACATACTTTTGGTTTTGAAGTCAAGTTTAACAAATTTAATAAACAGTATGTTTAACAATAAGTAAAGTATGGTGTTAGCAGTTGGTCCGACCCACATGATTGCCTTTTTGTGTTTTATCAGAAAGAAGTATCTATCTCTCTCTCTGTTTAACATGTGAATTACTAGATCAGCAGTCACTTTGTTTTAGGTAGTTTACAACAGTGATATAAAACCGTGTTTCTCTTGCTTATTGCATAACAGTACTTTCATTCGGCTGGGAGAGGCATGCTGCCTTTTAAGAAAAAAATATTATTTTTTATATCTATTATTCTTAAACTTCAACTTTCTGGTACTTACTCAGCTGCCTGCCCTAATAGCATTACATTGATTTCGGACATCATATGATTGAGAGCTGTTCAAAGGAATCTTTCATTCGTGCAGATAAAGCCAGTTTGTATGTGCAGCATTTCAGAATGACAGCTTTTATACTGTAAGCGGTGGCTTTTTGAGCACATTCATGTTAAGTAGGTCTGAAAGTCATTACTTTTGGATATGGTGGTTAAGCACTTTAAAAAGAAAAATCAGCTTTTCTTATTTTCCTGGCTGCTAAGCCAAACGGAAATACTCATGTGACTTTTGTTGTTTTTGATTTTAAAGCAGCAGCAAAGTTTACACTTGAGATTTTTAATGTTACATATACTATTTTCTCCTTTTTTTTTCCCTCCCTCCCTCCCTCCCCTGCCCCCCAAACTTTCTACTGTTAACTTTCTTTACACAGTGCTATATTTTTGGTAGGATATTTCATATATGAATTGATTGAATTCTCTTTATACTCTGTTTGCTAGAGAAATGTGGAAGCACACAGACTGCTGAAAGAGAAATAGAATTCTTTTCTGCTGCTAGTCTTTCATCTTTTTTTTTTGCCTTTTTGGTATTATGTATATTAAATAGCATAAACTTTGAAATACTGGTTGTTTGTATCTTTTTTTTGTGGAAATAAAGATTTCTTACTGTGGGGAGTAGCACTTTGATTCATATTTATACTTACTAGGAAACCTCTAAATGTGCGAAGTCAGCTCTAATAAAGATTGTCAATGAACAGTGAACAGTGTGGTTACTTAATTGCTTCATCTGTAGTAGTTTTTTACTCCTGCTGTTCTGGGATTGTGTTCAGAAGCACCTGCTTATTATTCTTCATTATGCAGTTTGCAGGACAGCAGCATCAGAAGGATGTCTTCAAAGCAGTGCTGTGCTGAGTTACAGAACGGCAGCTGACGCGAGGGTGGAGTTTCAGCTTTGTCGAAGCTTCCTGAAGTCTAAGGAAAGGCTCGTGTTAGTGGCAACTGAGTTTCGTGGGTGAGCGTGCAGGAGTAAGGCTGGTGGGGTTAACCTGCTGTCTTTGTGGCGAGGCTTTCGGTTGCCTGCGCTGGCCCCTTACGGCTTCGGCAGGCACCGTGTTGGGTCGCTGCCGGGCTGCAAGGCTTAAAAAGCAGCAGTGCAGTGCCTCACCATGGAGAGAGCCGGGTGTTCCGCCCACGGCAGAGGCCTTGTGCTCTAGTGGTGGGATGCGGGTAGCGCAAAGGCAAGTTTAAATCTCGGCCTGTCACTTGCAGGGGACTTCCAGGAAGGCGGGGAGAATCGCAATCCGGCGTGGTGCTGACTGCCTGTATGCTTGGGAGAGAAACTTGAAAGGGAATCGGCACAGGAGAAGGGCAAGTGGGGAGAGCAGAGGATTTAACTGATGGGTGGAGCAGAGGTTCAGAGAGTATGTGAGTGTGGAAATGGGGGTCTGTAAGCACACACAGGGGGAGGCTGCTAAAGTGCACAGGTGGTTGAAAGATCCTGAGAAAAGGGCATGAATGGGACCTTGATGGCAACGGAGCTGGAACGGGGATGCTCTGGCTTCTCGGTGGAAGTGAGGCTGGGGACTGGAAGGCATGGATGCAGTGCAGCTGAGCCTGAGTCCCCCACTGGTCTGTGGTGGGGTGCCTGCACAGGTCAGAACTGGGAGTGAGTAGCAGGATGACAGCAGGGACTTGCTTCTGAGTTAAAAGCTACTGCTTTCTTCTGGGCAGGTACCTGGATTGTGTGATGGTGTTGAAATAATCCTGGTTCAAAGGTTCTTTACAAAGCTCCCGTTCTATTTTGAGCTGAGTGAGGACTCCTGTTTAGCACAAAACAAGGGACTTCTTTAAAAGAAACCAAAAATAGATTTTTTTGTGTGTGTAATGGCTGCTATTTGCATCTTCATTAAATAACTGCTATAATCACAAAATGGCTTCAGTTTCCTAATGTTTTGTTTCTGGTGCTTTCTGTCCAGTTAATCAAGTACTGTCAAATCTTGTATTTCTGCTAATTTCCACCTTAGTTTTCGTGCCCTGAATATAGAGTTCCTCAGGAATGATAAGCTGTGTGATTAGCAAAATCACTGTACTCCTAATCAGAATGGATGGGTAACTTACCAATTTTTGTTTGTATTTCACTGTGAATGTTCCCTCTGGCACTGATGTAAGCTTTTTTAGCCTGACCTTCATTAGGTTTGTGCAGGATGTGCATTCTCTATCTTTGCCAGAGTGAAAAGTTGGAAAAGCATAGCCAGTAAATTCTGCAGCTTCTCTGGAGTGTTGCTTCTCCCAGCATTGTGATGTAGGTCTGTTGCTACTTGCTGGAGGCAGCCAGGATGATTTATGTGCGACAATAGCTTTGTATTGTGCGGAGAGTTGAAGTGCAGTTACTATCTTGGAGATCCTAACCTAATCTAAGGCAAAAATAACAGGGAAAGGAAGAGAACAAGAGGTGATGTGATCAGTGACCACAATCAATTGTGTGATATCTGTCAAACACCTGCACTTGGAAAAGGTTACCAGCATCTCTGCTGGCCTTTCAGAGTGTTCCTGGCATGATCTGTACCCAGGACTGGGTGTGGGCTTAGGGAGTTGACAGACCAGCGTAGTCTTCTGCTATGGCAGCAGCTTCAATGCTTTGCTCTGCTGGGAAGCTGGTGCTGCTCAGCATCTGCTCTGAACTGTGGCAAGGATAGTGACAGCGAGCTGGTGCTGTGGGGAAGGACTATGGGAATACTCTAGAGGATAGCTTTGAAAGGAGCCTGTTGCTGGAAGTATGAGCTAGGTTTGGGCTTTTTCACTTCTGTGCATCATGGTTGCAAAGGGGACTGAGCAGAATAGGGCTGACCGAGCACAAGGACAGCAGGGATGCTGCTGCAATGTTTTGCTGCGTCAGAGAGGCAAAGTTGTGTCAAGTAAATGCTAATTGTTTTTTAACAATAACTTAATTAGTGGTAGAAATAAGTTGTGATAGAAATAAGTTAAATAGTTACATGAGCTCTAATCTTCCTCTGCTCCTATCTGAGGTGAAAATAATGGAATTTTTTCCCCAAATAATTATTAAAAGAAAGATACTCTCTAGTAGCTCAGTTGAATTTTTAACTTTTAATACTGAAAATTCTCCTCTGGTGCCAGCACAGTAAGTATCATGGATTGCTGCAATTAAACCAGTGCATTAAGTTATTCATAATACTCTTTCTGGGCAGTGTTCCCACCTGCCTAATCTGTGCTATACAAGTGTTTATTAGAACTGACTGTTGAAAAACGCCAAGCTAAATCGGACACTAAAAAAAATATTGAAAAATCAATACGATGCCCTAAACTGGTTTAATATGTCTTTCCTCTTCAATAATCCTACACATTACTGATTTATTTGCTGTAATGAACATGCCATTCAACCAAAACAAGATTAGCTGCTTAAACCGCTGCATTAAGCACGGAGCAACTTTAATGCTGCTTTATATTTCATTGTAATGCTCAGCACTTACAGTGGTGTGACTTTCTCTCCTCTGCAACAACAAGTTTCTGTAAGAGTCATAGAAGGCTTCCCGAATGGTGTTTGGTTAAAGCATTTGGAATGGTAAATATGGATTGGAGAGTTGCAACGTGGCACGTCCTTCATCCAAACCTAAGTGGAACCAAACCAGTGAGCAGGATTAATGCACAAATTTATACTCCCTTCAGGATTTTTCCGGGGTTAACCATGAAATAAATGGCTTATGTCAAACTGATCTAGGTTAAGACAGAGAGAACAGCCACTGGAAATCAGAATATTCCTTTGGACTTCATTCAGAAAACTTTCTCAAGCATTTCAAAGAATAGCAATTTACTGTGCTGCATCAGAAAACAGCCTGCAATGAGCAGGCATCTTGGCTTTGCAAGGAAGAGTCCCAAAATAGATGTGGTAATGACAGAAGGTTTTCAAAGGAGTTTGTAGAAAGATCCAGGAAAGTAAGAGTACAGGTATTTTACACCTGTCTGGTATTGTGTAATGTATAATAGGAAGGCTGTTCTTTTGCATGATACCGGGCAGGTCTGAAAAGTTTAAGCTCTTCCATTTCCAGGTAAAACTGTGTGTTCTTCTCCTCCTGCTATAGTGTCAAACTTCAACTGGGTCTTCAGTGGGTTTTGATTACTGTTTTGTTCTTTCCCTCTGTCATGAAAACGCTGGTTTAGATAATTACCTTCCCTTCTCGTTGATTAAGAAGGAAGTTGTATTTGCTGGGGCATCTGTATATTCTCCATAGTTATCAAAATTGCAATGAATTTTCTGCTTGCAGTACTATGTTATGTTTCTATTTCTTTGGAAGATTATGATGAGTTACCAATATGTTTCAGCAGCTTTTTGGGGTCTTGGAGTCAAACTTAGACTATCAAACCCAGAGAAATGGGTTTCAAAGTATTGCAGATGTGTGTTGAGTTGAGAGCAATTACTTAAACATGTAGAAATTATTAAAAAATGTAGTGCATTTGTACTGTGCTGGAGCAGGTTTTAAAAGGCAGGTGGTGGTTCTCACTCTGCAAAGGGCATGTTATTTCTGGTGAATGCTGCTTTTGTCCAGGTGATCAGAACATGGAATCAAAAGTGATCTGGTAATGAGAGAGTTGAGGGATTGAAGGAAGCTGTTATTGCAGGAGAAAATGGACTCTGGAAGTCTGCTAGGGGAAGCAGCCCTACTTTGCATTGCTGCATTAAAAAAAAACAACCCCAAACCTGAAGATGCTTTCAGAACATCTGCCTGGAGGGTCAGTGCTGGCATGCAAAAAAAAGGGGCTTGTGAGTGTTGGCAAAGATATTAATTTGGCACTGATATGGCACTTTTTCATGGAAAAACAGAACCTGAAGGTGATTGTGACGGAGTGCCCTGAAAGGAACATGCATGCTTCAATGGAAAAATACTGTCCTCAGCAGCTGGTTTAAAATGGAGGAGTAGTAACAGTGCCATATTTCTGTGGAATACCTGTGTGTTTTTCTTAGCTATCAGACGCCCCCTCAGCACCGTTTGCTGTTGTTGTGCAAAGTGCACAGATCTAAATGATGCTTGCATTGAGCCCCTGGGCTCTGGTCACTCTGCGTTACAGCAGGCTGAGTTCCTACTGCACAATATGCTTATTTTTTCTGCTACACAGATAAGCAGCTGCCTTTATTGCAGCCACTCACATGAACAACTTTAGGCCCATTCATAAGCTCCCAGAGTCATATTTTATTCAAAGAGGAAGTGATTTGTGTGATCTTCTAACTCAGAGGGATGGAAGCACTTGGACTGACCTGTTTGATGTCCAAGCAAGCACCAGAAGAAGGGATAGTGAGAAGGAAGGAATGAGGGAGAAACAGTGAAACTGAGCAGGAGAAAGGAGGATTGAATAGTCCTGGGAAAACCTCTGCCCTGCCTTGGCTTGTATAACGGGGACTTATACAACGCGTAACCCAACCTGACCCTGACCCTGCCAGTGCTCAGGGACTATATTTTTACTAAGATTAAGCTTTTCTTTTCTTTCTTTCCTGGAACAATTTCACTGGCTTTTAGCTTGCCTCTTGGCTAGCATGGTCAAAGCAAGCTTGCCTGTTTTTATCTATGATATTTACCTGCAACCTCTACGAGTCGCGTAGCAGAGGCTGCTTTGACCCAGCAGCTGTGTGTGTGCCAGCCTTGTTGAGGAGCATGTAGCTGTCTCACAAAATGGCTGGGTAGTGAGGAACCACTCCAAAAATGGAGCAGGGAAAGGGGCCCACCATGCCTAGTTTCTTTATAGGGCTTCTCTCTCACTTTCCTTAGGAGACTGTGCACCAGTTCATCCCCAGTGACTGGGAACAGGGGCAGATTTCTGTCTCTTACAGATACAGATACAGATGCCCACATACTTCTGTTCGAGTGAAAGCAACCCTCTGTAGTAAGAGGTCAGAAGTAAAACCTCGTGTCCTGTGCTTTCTGACAAGAATGCAGAGGGATTACAGCTCTGGGAGAGGAACCAGGCTTCCCCCTCGGGCGTGGGGGTTTATCCCCAGACAGGATGACTGCCCTGCAGCGCACACCTCGCTGTACAGCAGTCAGCAGTCTTACATATAGGTAGGCAACCTCAAGGAAAAAGCAAAGCATGCACAGGTGTGCTCTGCCTGATTTCTCTCCTTCTCAATGTTTTTGCTGCTGCTGTGTCTAGAAGTCTGTAAGCAAAAAGGATACATCACAGGGATTTGGGTGCATGGCCTCTCAGCACAAGGATGCCAGATGTGACCCGTGTGCTCTGCGCTTGAACTAACTCTTCTGAATCAACCATAAGATCTTGAAGGCACTTAAACTGGGCAAACCCATGTCTTCTTCCCTGTTCTGGTTTCTATTTCTGATCATTTTTATTCAAGATCTGCATTTTTTCCCCCTGAAAATTTATGCTCACACAGCTGCGACAGCTCAGTAAAGGAACAGCACCATCCTTTATGTGATTGGGGCAGAAATCAAGCTGTGAGTTACCTTCATGGTCTGACATTATCAAACTCTCATATATTTACACTGGAAACTCATTCTGAGGGGACAATAAGCATAAGACAACATAGACAGAAATAGAAGTAACAGATGAAAATGTCTAAAATAGATTTTAAATATTTATATATTTATTTCTTTTTCCTTTTAAGTGCACCTTCTTGATTTCAGAGTGCATTACTTCTTAGCTCCTGTGCCATGAGTCAGACAATCTGTAAAATGGGGGCGCACAGACTCTCTACTGTTCTCGCTTCCAGCATCTGAGAGGGGAGATGAGGTAAAAGGGAAAAAGAAGTAGAGATTGAGAGACTGAGACCCCATCTTACTCACTGCTAGAAAAAATGTGTATCTGCTAAAAGGGGATAAAAAAAGCATAAATTCCAGTCAGATGTGCCTCTTGCGCAAATGACTAATTAAATGACATTGGTATCTTAAAAATAGACCTTGCTTTAATGGGAAAATATTTTAGAGGTCATTTAAAAAGAAATCAAAACCCCAGGAATGATAAAGAAGGTATGACTGCCTGCCTGGGCTTTGTTATTTCTTAGAAGTAAATCTCATTTTGGGGACAGGTTGTAAGAAGAACAGTGAAGCCTGGCTCACGTACAATAGCCAGGCTCATACAAACCAGTGTGGGCCAGGGCTCACAAAGGGGCTGCAGAGGTCGGAAAACAAGTGCTGAGTGGCGTGTAAATGCATTCAGCCTCTCCTGACCCTTGGGCAAACCCTCCTGCCCACGTGGAAGCAGGAGCCTTTCTGTGCCTGCCGCCCTCCGGAGGAGGAAAGCTGCCGGCTGCCCGCACACAGCGGTGAAACCACACCCGCCCGAGCCTGGCAGGAGCCCGGGAGCGGCCGGGCAGGTCCTGGCTGGGCGAGCAGCCTGGCACAATGCAGGAGCGCAGGGCGGCTTCTTCCACGCGTTCCTTGTGCTGCTGAAACGCAGACCCCAGGCATTTGTAGCTTCCAGGCACAGGCTTTGGGGTGGCAACTGCCTACGAGCAGTGCCCAAAGAAGAACATAAGAGCTGCTGTAGTGGATCATCTCTAGTCCAGGAGCCTGTCTCCACTGTGCCTGCCAACTCTGGCACTGTGCGTAGGACTCATCATTTTTTGTTCACACTTTCTATGCCAGCCGGGTTTTCCTAAACCTTTGCTGTTTCTCTTCTGCAGTTTCTCCAGTAGCACATATACCCCAAGTAACTGTTTGTCAAACCATGTGCTCGAACACCTGCAAGATGAGATTTTTAAAAATTAGTTTATATACTGAAAACATGAAACGGATTAATGCGAAGGGGAAACGTTTGATCTCTTTCACCGAATAACCATATCAAAAGCTCTTTTCAACGCCTTTTGTTGAAACATATAAAAGTCATGAACTCCTTGGCTGCTAGCCAGTACATCAGAGCACTGCCCGGTGTAAACTAATTTCACTCTGTCGGTCTCCAAGGACATGAACTGACTCCTGCCATGCCTGGATGCAGCCTCCAGGGATTAACAAGGTGTTTGTATGACTGGTAACACTGTATGTTCTGTACTGAAACGGGCTAAATGTGAATGAAAACCTGTGAATGTACTTGAAAAGCTAGCTCCTGAAGTACAACAGATATTATCTTCAAGAGAAAGAGACTGACAGACTGTCTATCTTTGAGGTGATGAATAAGAAAAGAAACCACATATTTTTTCTAAAAACGTAGGAATTTTTATTGAAAACCACATGTTGTTCCAAATACACCATTTTTGATTTCCTGGTGTTTGCCAGGAAAGGCTACTCCCCAGTAAAGTAGAAGTTCCCTTCTGATTTCGTTATAATAACAGCAAAATTCAATTATGGGAAATTTTCCATCTCTTTACTGAGCTGATGGTTCAAGGAGAAAGGAACAGGTTTCCTGCTTTAATATTGCACCCTTATTTTATTTCAGAGCTTTTCCTGCTCATTTTGAGGGGTACTGAAAATGTTAATGTTAAAATTATGAGAATACTTTGCAACTCCAGTGAAGTTTATTACCGCGAACAGGTAATGGCACGATCACTTGGTAAACACCAAGCAAGCCAAGGAAGGGTGCAGCAAGAAGTTGATGGGAAAGGTTAACATTGATGATTTCACAGGTCTCAGAACAACCACAGTCACTTACTGTGGTCACGTGCTGCCAGGTCAGGGGCTCACTGACCAGGAACCACTGGGGAGCCCAGGGAGCTGCAATTCCAAGGAAATCAGTGCTGAAATGGGCAGGCATGTGGAGCGGAAGCAGGAGCTCCGAGAGGTGCATGCTTCACTCAGGATTTGGTGTCTCAGCAGTGTTCTACTCAGGACAGGACAGCCAGCACAGCTCCTGGAGTCTGTGGAATGGGAAAAACTCCTCGCTGCGTCCTATAAGCAGCTTCCTCTGCTTGCTTTTCACATAAATCCTCAGTTCTTCCCTCTTATGCCTCCTTGTAGCATTTCAGCCGTGTCTATGAGCAGTCCTTCACTTGTGAACACCCAGGGTGGCTTTGAAGATTCACCTGTCATCACTCCAGGGGTGGTTTGATTCCAGGATCACAGCCCTTACTTCATGCAGGCTATAAAATGAATCCACATCTCAGTAGTCTTAGATATGTCAAATACACACTGGTCCTCCTCAGAACATCACAGAATACTTGAGGATGGAAGGGACCTCTGCTCTGATCCCCCTGCTCAAGGATGACCACTCAGACACAGTTTTCCCAAGGTGAGTCTATGCTGAGCTTCTCAGTTACCTGTTTTTGCAGGGGCACCTCTGAAAGTGAAGCCACCAGCTCTAGGAAGGTGCTGAGAAAGGACTGCTGGGTGTCAGATCCCATGCCCAGCTCCTTGCTGGGGCAGGCTGGTGTCCAACATAGTCCTACAAAAACCTCTTCTTAGCCACCCTTTGTCCTCCAGGGGCCGTGGCTCCTCCTGATGCTGAGGCTCTCTGCACTGTATTTCCTGTGGCACCTGGCTCCAAGCACAGGTGTCTCCAGGAAGGACACTCTGTGTGTTTGGTGTCGAAGCTCCTGCTGGGATCATCTGGTCTGAAGGTCTGGGCAGTCCACTGTGCAGGAGCTGGGAGCCCTGTCTTTGCTTCAGGGAGAGCTCCTTAACTGCTTGTTAACCCCAATCCAGGGTGAGCACCGGACATTCCTTCATTTTGGGACCAGCCCTAAGCTCGATCCCTTATTAAGCATGCAAGAAGCTGCTGCTGTTGCTGCTGAGTGACACTCAAGTGGCTACTGTAAACAAGGGATGGTTAAAATTGTGTTCTCTACATGATATTTCAAGAAAAAAAAACTCTCAGTGAATAGCAGGGCAAGCACATTCTGAGTTTGGCTTCCTGGGGAAAGCAGGCTTGTGTTTTATGGGGTTTGAATGCAGATTATGACCTCCTGTATTTGTAATCTCCTGGCAAATCTGAATCAAACTGGACTTGAGGAAGAACATACAAAGAGAAGGGAGTTCCTACAAGTTTCATGATAAGGGCTGCTGAGGAGAGGAAAGAAATCACCTAGAAATTATCCCTCAAAGATGGTTAGCCACGACAAAATCTCACAGGATGGAGCCTGTACAAGCCCTACATGCAAGGAAAGCTACAGCCAGACTTTGCACCCTACTGGGCACTGCAATCAATTGATCATGGGGCACAAATGTGGCTTTATTAGTTCCAGTCCTTGAGGACCACCTAAGCCAGCCTGCTGGCTCTGCTTTACTCCCCAGTCTTTCTGCACCATAGTGGCAGCCCTGGGGCCCTCCTGGCCTTGGCACAGCTGCCGGACTGGTGAGATGGCAAAATAACCAGCCCAAGGCAGTGGTGGAACCACCTCTTTTCAGTAGAATCTCAGAAAGTTGTGGTCTGTCAGAAATGTATGTGCCCACAGTGCTGACTACTGCTGCGTTTCTCAAATACAAGAGGATTTTCTTTCCCCTTGGTACTGAGGAGTTTTATGCTGAGTTGACTGAATAAGACTTTCCAGCAGAATAATTTCCCTGAAAGATTAGGGAAGTCAAATATTTCTTAGGATCTCTATCATGTCTGAAATCTCTTTATCCTGCATATGAATTACTTTTTTGCTTTTAAACTGATGCATGCACCAAAGCTGAACCCAATGCTTTCACTCCCAGCTGTTGCTGTTTAGCTGTTCCCCTCTCTACTTTAAAACTTTTTATTTACTTTTTTTTGAGGTGAGAGCCTGAGAGAGGTCAGCTGGAGCATAAGTGCTCTGCTTTTCCCTTTCATTAGCACAAGTGATGGCTACACATGGATTTCAAATTTGTTTCAGCTCTTACTGGGAGCTCTTTGCAACCTGAAGCAGGGATTGATTGTCTGTGAAGAGGTTCTGTGGTAAAAAAGGCAGAAGTCAGGCAGGGAAGGTCTGACATGTGAGCTGTCAGAGGTGGTGTCACTGCCAGCTGACCCATCATAAGACTGCCGGGAACAGCCGAAGGGTGCCCTGCTCGGGAGGTTCTGGTGCCCTGCTCCCTGCTAGTTTGTGCTTGGAAACAGATTGACTAACATAATAGAGTGATTTTGTAATCTGTCATAATACCATAAGCTACAGATCCACAGACTTTGACCCCTCGCAGGTATAATGAGCTCCTTTATTCAGCTGCACATGCTCTCTCGATGGGGGATAGAGAGGGGGGCTTTTTCCTAATTATATATCCAAAGCATATGTTTTGCCCAGAAACAAAGCATTATATTCATTAGTGAAATCCTATAAGCTAGGCTCTTTTTATTAGCCAGTTAACTAATTGACAGTTAAGAACATGTATTAATATCATGGTGTAACCATGCAGTCACTTAATCTGACAGCTTTATTAAAATCATAGCATTGCTCCTCTAAGTTGCTACAGCAAAGGGCAATAGCATTTGCATTAGAAACACTGGTGTTTCGAGATATAAAGCTCAGTTGTGAAAAAAAATCAACATAACAACACACAAAGTCTCAGCCTAGTGTTGGTCTCCGTTAATCCTTTGTCAGAATTGGAGAAGAGCACTAAAGGTCCTTGTATTGATCTTTAAAAATCTGCTCAATCAATTTAAAGTAGGTTTTAGGAGCCCACAAAAACATTTGTTAGTACATTATCCTTTTTCCTTACTGCATCAGAAAATTGTGGCAAAATGCAGAGGATTGCATGTTCGAAAGAATAATGCAAAACTCTGGGTGCAGTTTGGGCAGGGGGTGTGTGTCACACCGGAGGCAGGGGCAACCCAAGTACAGCTGTGGATGTGGCATTGAACACAGCCCTTCCATTGGTATGGTAGTTTAAAAAGGTAAAACACTTGTAAATGGAAAAGCTTAGAAAATAAATACTGGTAATGGAATCAATGTCATCATGGTATGATGACATTGTACAAATCAATCTTAAATTCTCACCTCACCAAAGTAATAACTCCCTATAGCCCATGTTTGAAAAGGTTGAGGTAGCAGATTTTTGCCATGAAGTGCAGTGCTTTCATGAGGAACGAGAATAAAAGCTCTACAGAATCGCATTATGCCTTTCATTATGGTTGCACAGCCTCTGCATTGGGTTTACAGATCTTTATTACCTGGTGCCTGACATATAAGATGGAGAATACAAAACAGCTCTGGGTCTGTCAGACTGATAGCTACAGAGGGGAAAAAAAAAGGGAAAAAAATGGAAATGAGTGAAGGAAAAATAAATATGAAAACAAATAACGGTATTTTTACAGATCTTTACTTCATACAGATTGACAGACATCATAGTGGAAAACCCAAAAAGCTTTAAAATGCCTTCCCACTGAGCAGCAAGGCAGCCCGCTGTGAGCATGTCTTCCTTGTTGCAGCTGTGAGAGTTGTGTTTGGCTGGGCTGGAGCTACTGTGTTCTTACTGGCCTGCCATGAATCATTCTGTGGTCAGGGCCACTTGGAGTGATGGCCTGGCTTTATTCATAGCAAAGATGTGCACGTCCCCATCCCTACCAGGATGGGCTAAATCCCTCTGATTCAAACATCTCCCTGAACGCCCTGCCCTCTGTGCCTGAAATGCCCATGACCATTATTTTAGCTCAGCAAGCAGAGGACCAGAGTCCAGCACCAAAGGCCATCCTTCTCCTCACACCCCGGGCACGTGGTTCAGGCAGGCACTCAGCATGCCCAGAGCAGCTGCAGGCTGCTGATGGTCTGTTCTGTCCTGTCCTGACCTGTCCCAGCTCCTCACCAGGAAATCCCACTGCTTCAGCTGCCCCGTACTGGGACAGCCACAGGTTGGGCTGCTGTGATGCACCAGGACAGTTTCAGAGCATTCCCTAGCTCCATAGCTTACAAAAGAGGCTTCATCCCCTTCAGTTTTGGCAGACTTCCCATCTTTTACCATGGGCAGCACTGAAGTGAGTGTCACAGAACTGTGTAGCCAGACTGATCCCACAGCCAATTCCTTTCGTATGAAAGATCTCATCTGGAATGGTTGGGACCACGTGGAAATTACCTTGGCCGAGGAAGATGGATTTGGACTGGACATCTCTGATACAGAAGCAGGAAAGTCAAAGTGTCTTCAAGCAGCTGTTGATTACACTGCAGCCAAGAAGCCTGTTCATAGAAAAAAAGTGGTTTTTTGAAGCAAAGAAACCTCTCAGTGGGAAATGGACTGAAGTCGGTGGGTACACATGAATACGAGCACACGTTGGTGCTTTCACTGGGGAGAGGCTAACAGGAGAGAGCACACGAGCCTTGCCACCTGCTGCAGTCCACTGCCCTCTTTCTCTGCTGTATCTATCTAGTGCTGCTGTGCTAGGGATGGTCAGGGGTATGTCCTAGCCTAGCCCTTTTAGCATCCACCCGTGGATCTATTGTCCATCTAATTCCTTAATCAACCTGCTGATGCCATTCGACTCCCCCAGCCTTATGTAGCTGCCAGCAACAGAAGGTCACTGCCACCGGCCTAAAGAATGACTGTTTTCAACCAGTCTCCTACTAGTTTCCTCCCGTTTCCCCCATGCTGATGTTTGCTGATGCAGTATTTGTGAGTCGCTCTTCCATAATCCTGTTGTTGCCAAAGCTTTGTAAACCTCCAACATGGCCTTTGTCAGCCACCTCCTCTGCAGAATCCCAGCCTGCCTCCTTGCTCCACATAAGATGATCTTCAGATGATCTCCTTGATCATTTCAGTTGCCCTTTCCCATCACTCCTCTAGCTCTATACTGAGGGTAAGGGTCAACAGATGTCTGCTCTGGCCACCAATGCTAAGTGTAGATAAGTTCAGCCAGTAGGTACAATTTTCAAAGTCACTTTTAGTTTTGCCATGGTGTCTGTTAGGTATTAAGTGCTTTTTAATCTTAATGAAAAACAATTTTTATCCTTTGCCTTCTGGCACGTTCATCTAAACCCAGACACTGTTGCCCTTTAAAAATAAGCACTGAACAAAGTAAATCAGAGAACTGTAGTTAATTATAAATCATTAATGAAAACTGATAAAAACTCTCTGGAAGTCAGCACAAGCCTCTGTGCATAATATTGGTGACCAGTGACAGGACCCGAAGCAGTGGCCTGAAATTGTGCCAGCGGAGGTTTAGGCTGGATATTAGAAAAATGTTCTTCACCCACTGGATGGTTTGGCACTGGAACAGGCTCTCCAGGGGAGTGGTCACAGCATCAAACTCGGCAGAGTTCAAAAAGCGTTTGGACAATGCTCTCAGGAACATGGTGGGATTCTTGGGGCTGTCCTGTGCAGGGCCACAAGCTGGAGTCTGTGATCCTTGTGGGTCCCCTCCAACTCAGGATATTCTGTGGTTCTAATTTATGATTCATTGCATTCATGATTTTACAACTATTTCTTCAACAAATCTTGCACAGGTAGCAGCCAGGCAATGGTGTCAATGTGAATTTTGCCTGATCACTGGCAGCATGATTGAGATCATACCAAATAAAATGTCAAGGAAAGCCTCTCTTATACATTCAAACAACATCAGTTAAAAAAGTCCAGCCATGGTGAGCAGATGGCTGCTGTATATTAGAGCAGACTTGTGGGGAGGACCATAATATCACACTTCCTGAGCAATTTCTGAGCAGCAGAGGAGTAAACAATACCTCTAATGCGAAATCAGAGGTAAAATGAATTAGGTGGTGATAACCCTTGAAAAAGAAAAGGTATTTTGTGAGTTTCTGTGCAAAGACCATTTGAGCTCTAAGCTTCATAATCAGCTTGGAAAATAGTTTAACTCACAGGAATATTTGTGACTTGCTTCTGTCTTCCCCAGTTTGCAAGGTCAACTATCAAAACAGATATAGTTGGAGAGCTTTGAGTGACAAACAGTGAGCAATTTACAAATTATTTTATGTTTCTAAAGGCAGTGCTATTGCATCATTTTTAGGTCATGTTTAACAATATGGCACAAAACAGTTAATTTAAACAAAAGTGGGAAACTCAGAGGGGGAAAAGGGAGGTGCAGACTTTTCAGATAATCCACTTACTGCATCTTTGTTGTGCCTATCCTCATAATACCCCTGAGTCCCAGTTGCTGGATTTAGCCGTAACACTTAACCAACTTCCAGAGAAGCAGCAGCCACGCTCCAGCTTTCACTGCTAATATTCCCAGCATTAATGCCCTGTGAAGCCCTGGGGCAAAGCCTGCACCTCCTCAAGGCTGCTCGTGGCTGCTCCCTGTGTGCAGCTGGGTNAAATAAGAAAGAGGAGAAAGGGCACTGGCCCTAGGTCAGTGGAAACTTTCAGCTTCTAAAGCACTGGTCAGCTTCAGTATTGCATCCTCCCAGTTATTCCCTAGCACGCAGCAGGAAAGAACAAAGTAGGCCAGAATGCCAACCAAATTGATTCCTGATGTAACTCAACCACTGGATTTCTGCTAAGGGTAAAACTCCAGGAAATCACAGCCCAGACATTATAGATGAACATATAAGGTTCTTAAACTCTTACCTTACCATTTTTCTGGCTCTTCTGGCACTGCACTTTCTTTATTCAGGGGCATTGTGGGGTTTTGAGCTGCCACTAACCTCTACACTTCTGAGATACAAGCTCCCAGCAATCTGCTCTAGGTCCTTTTTTCCTGAATTTGTCACCTCTCAGCAGGAATACCCCAGGAATACAATTTATTGTCATCTGAAACGACCCACTGCATGAAGTTCTGCAGTGTTCAGCACACTGTCCAGGGAAGCTCCATTTTCCCATTGTCATGGTTTTGCCTGGAATACAGTTAATTTTCTTCACAGTACCTGGTATGAGGAGCCTATGATTCAGATTTGCGCTGGAAACAGAGTTGATCATTCAGGGACGTTTTAGCTTCTGCTGAGCAGCACTTGCACAGACTCAAGGCGTTTTCTGCCTCTCACCCCACCCTGCCAGAGAGGGGCCTGCAGAAGGAGCTGGGAGAGGACACAGCCCAGACAACTGACCTCAACTCACCAAAGGGATCTCCCATGCCATGTGGCATCATGGTCAGCATATAAAGCTGGGGAAGAAGGAGAAAGGAGGGGATATTTGGAGTGATATTGTTTGTCTTCCCAAGTCACTGTTAAGTGTGATGCAGTCCTGCTCTCCTGGGGATGGCTGAACACCTGCCTGCTCATGGGAAACTGCGAATGAGTCCCTTGTTTTGTTTTGCTTGCATGTGTGGCTTCTGCTTTACCTGTTAAACTGTCTTTATCACACGGGTTTTCTCTCTTCTACTCTCTTGATTCTCCTCCCCATCCCACCAGGGGAGAGTGAGTGAGCAGCTGCATGGGGCAGAGTTGCCAGCTGAAACCAGCCCTTGTTCCATCACCGATGTGCTTGTCCTGGGTAATTTTTACTGTAATGGGGTTAATATGCACAGAACAACCACAGTAGTGATGACACACAGTATTATATAGCAATTGCTCACCACTTGCTGACCAGTGCCCAGCCAGACCATGGGCAGTGCCCCCCTGCCAGCTTTCCCCCAGTTTATATATGGAACCTCACTGAGCAATAGATAAAGCCAGCTGCATATCCTTCCCTTCTGCAAACCAACTGCATTCACCTTGTCCTTCAGCAGCCAGTCAGGGTTAAACCATGGCATCCATCCTACAGACTTTGACGCCACTGCCCTTCAGTTCTTCTCCTTCACTTCCCCCATCCCATTCCTGTTGGTCTGGCACAACCCTTGTGCCTAGCCAGGAGTGGATCTATGGGGGCATTTGTGGAAATTGCATGAAAATGTCAGGAAGCGTGCCAAGGAAAATACGATACAAATATTTTCTCACCCCTGTTGAGAAGCAAATTGGACACTGGGGTATGCAAGAATGGGGCAATGCCAAGAGGGAGCTATGCTCCTGTGGGCAGTCCAAGAAGAGGTTAAAACAATTTAGGACCTTTCTTCCTCGTGTGGTCATGTTAGAACTCCTCGATGGCTCTGGACAACACTAGTTTTATTCTCATCAAAAGCAACAGGCAAATCTAAAGAAGGCAGGTCCCCTGGGGTCCCAGGGAAGATCACTGGGCCACCAGTTTTAATCTGGCTTCTCTGTCAGAAATAAATAAAATAGCAGCAATAAAAAGTGCCAGTGAGAAGGGCAGTGGTGTTTGCAAGGAAGTGGGTGCAGGCACTTACTTGCTTTCATGGAACTAGCTGTGGGCAGCTTCCCTCCCATAGTTTGTCCCTTCATGAAAGTCTATTTTTGGTTCATGGCTCTTTAGGTTGGTCACACTAAACTTTTGACTGGAAGTAATTGGAAGAATGGACTATCATGTGTCACAGGACAGACACAGAAAAAGAACATTTCTAAAATAGCTGGGCCAAACACAAAGAGTCCTGTGTGACACTGCTTGCAGGGTGGACCAGGAGCAGAACCAAAGCAGGGATCTGCAAGACCACCCAACACAGCTGGGCAGCCTGAGGTGTATCCCAGCCACACACAATGCAGATCCTGCTGCCCTTCTGGTGTCTGTAGCTTTTCCATGGTGACAGGTTCTTCTGAAGCCCTCACAAAGAGTTGCTTTGTTAGCAATGCCCATTTCAGTGAAATATGCCATGTAAACCTGTTATCTTCTATCTTTCTCACACACTAAGAGCCTTCTTCTTTTGTTGCTTTGATGGCCCAGATATGCTAGACTTAGGTAATGCCACGTTGCATTTTATTGGGAACTAGTATACCTACAAAACTGGCAAATCATCGGAAATTCATCACCTTCTTATCAGACTTGTTTGGCAGCAGCATGAGCTGGAGAATGTCCCAGCATTGTGTTGGATTGCCATTGCTGTAGAAGAAGTTAATAGAAATTTAGCACTAGCAGCTTAAACATT
Source organism: Platysteira castanea (assembly GCA_013397175.1). NCBI lineage: Eukaryota > Metazoa > Chordata > Aves > Passeriformes > Platysteira > Platysteira castanea. Next base: position 75,257 of record VYXC01006220.1, read on the forward strand.
AATAGCTAGAGTGCACAAAGCCTATAGACTGCGGCACATGAGTTATAACAACCATATTACAATATGCCAAATAGCTGTTCACAGAACTGCCCTAAACTTCCATAAGAGGATGTGAAATAGTATATAGAAGCACTGTTTACTGGATAAGATGACCATTTAGTACTAAAACAGCAAGAAAAACAAACTGATGCAAAACCAGCAGATCCCAGACCCCAATACTGTGGAACTGTTGCATGAGGGGTGGGGAGTTTAGATTGTAAATTTAGATTGTAATTGCCCAGGGATCTCTCTGTTTGGGGTCCCTCTTTGGAGGCACCCAGTTCAAGCTGTAGTGCTATTAATAAAAAGGACTCTGTAGAAGAATCTCTTTTCAGTTCATTGATTCGATGGAAGAGTTGAACCCTGCTGTGGTGGCTGCTGTGTGTAATTTCCATAGCAGTTTGGAGACCCAGATGGGACTCTAGGCATCCAACACTAGATGTTCGATGCTCTAGTCTCCAAACGTCCAGCTGCTGGCATCACCTGAGAACTTTGGGGACAGGAGGCACTGACTGATGAGTGCTAAAATTCCACTACTAAATTCTGGATATTCTGGCTTCAAGTGGGTTCAAGTTCAAGCTCAGAAGCGTGGTAGGAGAGGTGTGCATGGCTTGATCAGAGCAAGGCACACAAATTTGGCATAAAGGTACGAGGAATGTACCCATCATAGAGAAGGGGATGCCCTGAACTGAGGTATAATTTAGTGGAAGCTATTAGAGTTTGTGGAGAATCTGGAGTGAACTGGACCAAAGTACAGGAGTGCAGGTAGGGGTTAGAGGAACACCTTAGTCATATTGGGGATGACCGTGGTGGGATTTATCAAAACATAGAGGAACGACCACACAGAACTTTAAAAATGAGCTAGTGGCAAGAGTATTTGTTGATCAAGTCACCCCAGATATACAGAAATATTAAAAAAACCCCATATGGCTGGGTGGCAAGGGGGGGCATTACAAAGAGCCTAAATTTTATGGTTATGTTTATGTGTTACATGTTTATGTTTGATGGATGGGAAGAAATACATAGAGCTGAACTTGCAAAGGAAAACAAACAGGAAAAGCAATGAGAAGTTAGTCTTTTAGAGGCAAAACTGGCCAAGTGTTTACAACTAAGAGGGTGAAAGAAGGGATTTCCCCCCTTGATGAGGGGACAGAGGTAGGTCAGATAGCAGATTTGAAAAAGAAATGAGAAGATTTGTAATTAAATGTGAGGAAAAGTGTCATTACTGTGGGAAACTTGGTCACCCACAAAGAAAATGCCCACTGCATCCAAGGGGGCATCATGGGGAGTCAAGCGGGGGAGATGCAAGACAGGAATCATTAAGTAATCTGAAATGACTGAAAGCAAGGACTCAGAATACCATGGAAATTGGAGTTTATGGGATGTGGAAATTACTTTAAGAAACAGAAAACAAAGGGTTGTGGAGAAGATTTGTATTAGCAGAAGTGGCCCTGTCTTTTTTATTAGGAAGAGATCTCCTCCAAACCCTGGATGTACAATTACATCTATCATTCGGAATATCGATTCGACAATCACGAGGGTGTGTGTAACATCTGAAGCTCAGGAGCCTGACCTGGAGATACCTAAACCCCTGGAGGTGGTGCCCAGGGAAATGCAGTCAATCGGGAACTGACTGCCGAAATACGCCTGAAAACAAAGGGAGGCGCGCCCTCTGCTGTGAGCAGCATTCCATCCCCGGGAAGCAGGGAAAAGTAAGCAAAACCAAGTGGATCAGCACCTTGTGCAAAGAACCTCGGAAGTGTCCGAATACCCATATAAAACCCCGGTGTTACCAGTTAGAAAAAACCAGACTGGATAAAATGAGGATCCCGAGGTCCAATTTATTCCAGATTTGAGAGCAACTAACCGGCATGTCTCACACCCCTCAGTGGCAGATTCCTCTCCTGTGCTCTTGCAAATCATGCACTGGGCTACATGTTTTACTGTGCCTGATTTGACTGCAGTGTCCTTCAGTATTCCCACAGACGAAGAAAGCCAGCCTTTGTTTGCATTCACTTGGAAGAGACTTTAGTTGATGTGATCTTGTCTTTCATACGGGTTTAATGGGTCTCCCACCGTATTTTCTCAGATATTAAAAGAAGATTTAAAGGCTATTGAGTTACCTGTTGGATCCATTTCTGTGCAATATGTAGCTTATTTATTTACTAATAGCTATTAGAAATTGTAATGACTGTTTAAAAGATATTAAACATTTATATAGTGCCTTAGCAACCAAGGGCACATCTCCATCCAAGCTCCAGCTGTGTCAAATGGGAGTAAAATATCTGGGATTTGTTTTAAAGGAAGGACAGCAAGTAATAGATACAGAAAGAGTAAAGGTTATAATTGAAATTCTTTGGCCAGTTAAAAAATCCCACAATCAGCTATGAGGATTCTGAGGTTCAGCTGGGTTTTGCCAACTGTGGATACCAGGATTAGGTGAACTAATGCAATCTCTGACAGAAACAACAAAAAATGAAGCAATAGAACCCATTACATGGGGGCCAGAATGGGGACAGCCTTCAGAGCTATAAAAGGGGCCTTGATTTTGGCTCCAGCTTTAGGACTTCCAGATGACACAAAGCTTTTTGATCTGTATATATGTATGAGAAAAAGAGTGGCTAGTGGAGTGTTAATGCAGAAATTAGGACTTCATCCATGACCTGTGGCATATTATTCTGTCCAATTGGATCCAGTGGCACCTGGAGCTCCAACATTCATTATATCCATGTCAGTGGCAGCTACAATAGGGGAAAAACTCAGTCTTTAGTATTAGGGCACCCAATTACAATCTGTGTGCCACATGAAGCTGAATTAGCGTAAGCACTATAAGACACAAGCTGTGTCTTGCCAATGTGCACATAAATACAAACTAACTCTGTTAAATGTAGATGTGTGAGTCCACCTGGCAATGCTATTAACAATACCAGGAGAAGGGGAAGAGCTCCACTGATGTGACACGGTAATCCAGACTATTAGTAAAGCATGAGCAGATCCTAGACAGACAAAACCCAGGTCTCGCTTTATTCACAGATGGATCATCCTACTGCTTACACAGGCAGCAAAAGCCTGGCTACACAATTGGGGAACAGTGGCAGGGTGCAGATGCCCTTTCAGCAACAGTTAGCACTTAAGGAGCTGTGATAACGCGATGTTTATGTTGTGTTTACCCACTTTTATGTATGTTCTGTAAATTTCATGTACCCTGAACGGTTTATCCCGTTATCCCCTTCAGTTTCCCCAGTTGGTTTATCCCGGGTTCCAGCCACTCCCCTGGTGCCCCTAATATGGTTGTTCCCCTCCCCTTGTTCCAGCAAGTTCCCCATCAATCACCCCAAC
>VYXC01006220.1:83010-97995 GCA_013397175.1 Platysteira castanea
TAGAGGCATGGCGCCTGCTAGGGGAACATCTGATGGAGACTCTCTCTGTTGAGTATACTGGAGACCTGATGAGGTTGTCAATGCACTGGAAAAGATTTGACATGTTTTTGCAGGACCTGGAGGCCCCCAGTTCCACTGCTTTGGTAGCTGAGAGGGGTTCCTGGGGCAGCTGTCCCGCCTCGGACGCGGACGGCGACTCGGAGGGGCAGGACTGGGATGTCCTGTCAGACGCTGATTGGTCAGCAGCTGAGGTGGAATTCGGATTCCTGCACGTGGAGGGGGTCTCCCCACCCACTTTGGCCGCCGTGCGGCAGGTTTCCTTCCATGATTGCGACCCTGGTTCCACTCGGGGCGGGGTTGGCTCCTAGCTGGCGGGTTCCGCTCACCCAGAGTGTGGGTGGGGCCTCACGAGCTTTTGAGGGTCCCTTGGAGCCAGCGGAGGCAGCTCTGCCCGCCCCTGCGCTGTGGAGACAGTGAAGAAGGGGGCACCTTCCCTCCCTTCATGTTTCTCTGGCGTTAGTGGGCAGTGAGGGGTCCCTAGCCCAGGCCACGCCCCAGTAGGGTCCAGATGCTATTATGACTCTCTGTCGCCATTGTGGTGTCTCGACTCAATACCCCCTTAGTTTGGGGGATGCAGAGCCCACAGCGCTGCTGGTTTTGGCACCAGAGGGGGCGGGGTCACACCCCTGTCCTCCTGCGTCCTCTACTGGGCATGAGCCGGNCCCTTCATGTTTCTCTGGCGTTAGTGGGCAGTGAGGGGTCCCTAGCCCAGGCCACGCCCCAGTAGGGTCCAGATGCTATTATGACTCTCTGTCGCCATTGTGGTGTCTCGACTCAATACCCCCTTAGTTTGGGGGATGCAGAGCCCACAGCGCTGCTGGTTTTGGCACCAGAGGGGGCGGGGTCACACCCCTGTCCTCCTGCGTCCTCTACTGGGCATGAGCCGGTGGTGGGAGCAGGGGGGAGTGGGGCGTTGGCCACTCCCCAGTCGGACCCTGCCTCCATGGGCAGGCAGCCCACCCCGCTCTGTGCCGGGGGGGGAACGTGTCTGCCATGGGTTTTTGCATCACTGGCGATACTCTGCTAGGCGCGGTGCCGGATGCCCCCTACCCTGCGCTGCCTCAGCTGCCCGGAGCAGGGGCTGGACCCGGCGTGGGCGGCTCTGCGCCGTGCGGCTCGGCTCCCTTGGCTGCGGCACAGGGCGGTGCCGAGGGCGGGGCAGAGTCTGTGCCTGCACCTGGTTCCGCCCCCGCGCTGGGAGGCGGAGGGCCCATGTTGGCACTGCTCCGGCCTGCGGCCGGCTTGCTAGCCCCGCCAAGACCATCTAGGTGGGCTGTGGCCACCTTGGCTCCACCCCCACCATCTCCTGCGGGCTCTGAGGGGGCTGGGTCAGCCCCGCTGGGACCCTTGGGGGGAGCGGAGGCGGATGTGGATGCTGGAGTGCTCCCGGCTGTGGCGGCTGGTGCCGCCCTGCTCTCGCCACCTCCCACAAACAGCAGCGCGGTGGTGGGTGTGGATGCTGGGATATTCACCTTTCGCATGACCACTGGTGTGGCCGCTGCAGGGCCACCGTCCCCTGCAGGTGCTGGGGTTGCGGCGGGTGCAGCTGTTCCGGTATTCACCTTTGGTGCTAACGGTGACGTGGCTGATATGAGGCCGGCTTTTGCCTGGGGTAAGGGGCACCGCGCTGGTGGGTCTGCTTTGTCAGGCTGGTGGACGCTCCCTCTGTGTCAGGTGGCCATACGTCTGAGGGTACACAGGCAGTTTTGGGGAGATACGAAAGCCAAGGTTGAGAAGGTGATGGATTATGGCTTGGCAGNGTTTTTGCATCACTGGCGATACTCTGCTAGGCGCGGTGCCGGATGCCCCCTACCCTGCGCTGCCTCAGCTGCCCGGAGCAGGGGCTGGACCCGGCGTGGGCGGCTCTGCGCCGTGCGGCTCGGCTCCCTTGGCTNTTGTGCTCACAGGTATTGCTCGTAACACTCATCAACCTTTATCGCGGAAAGCCATGATGGATTTCTGTGATAAGGTTGGAAAGTATGGTCTGGGGTCTGTTGAAGTCACGCAGATGCTTCGTTTCTTTAACGCTGATTTGCTAACACCTTATGATATCTGCAGTCTGGCTCGTGTTCTTTTTCAGCCTGTCAAATATGACATTTTTGAGTCTAAATGGACTCAGTTGGCAGTCAGAGCTGTGGAGCAGAATGCTGCTTTGGGTCCACAGGATCCTAGGCATGCAGTTGTCATGGATGTGCTGTAGGGCACAGGCAATTATGCTGCTGTTAGTGGGCAGGTTGGCTGGGATCCCCTTGTGCTCGATCAGTGCCAAAAGACAGGCATAGCAGCGTTGGTTCAGACCATAGAAATGGCTGCTCCAAAGGAGTCACTCATGACTGTTCTCCAGGAAGCTGATGAGTCTTTCCTATGATTTGCGCAGAGGCTGACTGTTTCTGTGGAGAAGCAGGTGCGGGATCCTGAGGCAAGGAGGCTTTTGCTAAAGCACCTTGTGAGAAATAACTGCAATGCTGATTGCAGGAGGGTCATAGAGGCTCTCCCTGGTGATCCTTCTGTACCCCAGATGGCGGAGGCCTGTGCAAGGATAGGCACCTCAGGTTTTTAGATGGTGGCCGTGGTTACGGCTGTGCAACCGGCCGTGGCTCCTGCTGTGCAGCCAGCCTGGATAGTCCCACAGGGCAGGCAGCGACAGCATAAGAATGCTTAGGCCAGCAAGAAACAGGGGAAGAAGGCACAGAAGGCCACGATTTCCTTGTTTTTGTGTGGTCGGTGTGGAAAGCCAAACCATATTGCAAACATATGTAAGGCGACGGTTCGTGCTAATGGCCAGGCCTTGCCGGGCTCAGGAAATGGAGCCCGGTCACAGTGGACCACCTGTGCGGCGAGGGGAGATGGAAGGAACCGAGAGAGCAGGCCCGAGTGCTACCTAGGGCCGCTCTCATGAAAATAGCAGAGGCTGCAGAGAAAGCCTTTACCACCCTTCCCATGTCTGTTACTTATGCCCCTGTGAGTTACTATGACATCAAACAAGGCCCTAAGGAATCGTTTATTGAATTTACGGACAAGATTAGAGCGCAGGTTGAGCAGCAGATCGCAGATTCCACCTTGCACCCGACGATCATCCTTGAAGTGGTGAAAGCAAACGCGAATGAAGCACGCAAGAGGGTGATCGCCGGGCTGCCTGTCTACCCAGAGCCAACGCTCCCTGCGCTCGTGGAGGCCTGCATGAAGAAGGCCTCTGCAGTGGATATTCGACCATCACCAAGAAGACCACCGGCAGCTATGGCAGTTCAGCCATCTCTCCCCCTACAAACATCATCAAGACCAGCAGGGGGATAATCTGTCACTACTGTCAGAGGGTGGGGCACATTGCTAGGTTCTGCCCTAGCAAGGTGGTGGACATGGCAAGGGAAAGGGGGGGAAGGATGCCAACGCCATCGGCGTCCAGTGTGCCAAAAAAAACGTAGGCGCACAGCGCAGTCCTGACTCGCGTGCAGACCAAAATGAGGCAGGGTCTGCGGGGAGTGGGGGAACAAAAGACCAGTACTCACCGGATGTGTCAACTTTACCGATTGTGACATGTTTTCTGGATCTCCTTCCCGACCTAGAGACTCAGACGAGATATGGCGCCCTCAACTGCCACGACAATTAGTAACTGTAAAGGACCAACTGTTTTGAGCTGATTGATGGATGGTAGTTGCAGTGGACCCACTGGAAGAAGGATTGATGCCTTCAGGGACAAACTGTAAGTCCATGGCCATTGGAGACACCAAACACACACCCCAAGAGTTGGAAGTATGCCCGGCCATTCTCACGAATGACATGGCAGGACTTCTGCTCGTGGCACGTTGTGTCAACCCGCCCTTCTATTTAGCCATAGGGCAGATCATCGCCCAGGCCATCCCCATACCACCGGGGATCCCAGTAGACAACAAAGCACCAGATGTCTACTGGGCAGAAGTGGTGGGAGAGAACAAACCAATCATATACTGCAATGTCCAGTGAGGCAATGAGACCATTTGGCTGGAAGGCCTGCTGGATACGGGGGCAGATGTCACGATCATTCCCTGCGGGGAATGGCCGTCACACTGGGAATTGCAACTCATGGCAGGTCGTATTCAAGGGATCAGAGGGACCAAAGTGCCTCAAATTTCTAAGAGCACTGTACAAATTGAGGGACCAGATGGGAAATTGGCCAACCTACACCCGTTCGTAACAGATTATCAGGTGCCCCTGTGGGGACGGGACACCATGTCCCAATGGGGGGTAAGATTGGAGATCCCGAAAACCCCTCGGGATTTTTAATGGTGGCCACTGTGGAGCGCCCTACTCAAAAGCTTGATTGGACTACTGGTTCTCCTGTTTGGGTGGATCAGTGGCCGCTTAGCAAAGAGAAATTAAAGGCGCTCAATGAACTCATCAAGGAGCAGTTGGCTCAAGGAAACATTGAGCCAACATTTAGCCCTTGGAACTCTATGGTGTTCGTCATCAATAAGCCAGGGAAGGACAAGTGGCGGCTCCTCCACGACCTTCGCGAAAGCAATAAAGTCATTGTGGATATGGGGCCCCTTTAACCAGGGATGCCTTCCCCAGCAATGCTCCACCAAAACTGGAATTTGGTTGTAATTGACATAAAAGACTGTTTCTTCAAAATTCCTTTGGATCCCACCGATGCTCCGCGGGTTGCCTTCTCGGTTCCCTCCATCAACTGAGAAGCCCCAGTGAGGCGCTACCACTGGAAGGTCCTTCCTCAGGACACGAAGAATTTGCCCACCATCTGTCAGTAGTACATCGCCTCATTGCTGTCCCTGATACATGCCACAATGGGGGAAGCCATCATCTTACACTACATGGGTGATGTGCTTGTGTGCGCTCCCGATGACCATGTACTTCGGGACACCCTTGACCAGGTTGTCAATATTTTTACATTTGCAAGGTTTACTCTCGAGGAAGACAAAGTTCAAAGGATGCCCCCTTGGAGATACCTGGGGCTGGAGATCACTAAGAGGACCACTGTTCCTCAAAAATTGGCATTTGATAGTGATCCCCAGACTCTGGCGGGCCTCCATTCCCTGTGCAGAACTTTAGGATGGGTCAGGCCCTGGCTAGGCATCACCACCAGGGACCTAGCCCCCCTTTTCAATTTGTTGAAAGAGGGAGAAGAGTTGAGTTCTCCTAGGACCTTGACCCCGGAGGCAAGGGCTGCCCTGGAAAAGGTCGAAGTTAAGATGCGTGAGAGGCAGGCGCATCGATGTAAATTGGAACTGCCCTTCAAATTCATCATAATGGGAAAGTTGCCCCACCTCAGTGGGCTCGTATTCCAATGGGACTGGGACCAAAAGGACCCCTTCTTAATCACAGAGTGGGTGTTCCTGAGCAACACCAGGTCCAAAACTATCACCAGGCCCCAGGAACTGATGGCCCAGCTAGTCCGGAAGGCTTGGGCGAGGCTTCAGGAACTGGCAGGGTGTGACTTTTCGTGCATCCATCTGCCGGTCCATTTGTCACAGGACAAACTGTCCTCTGCCAAACTGACCAGAGAAGTTCGAGCAGCTACTGCAAGAGAATGAAACCGTTCAGATAGCCTTGGACAGCTACACAGGACATATTTCAGTCCACGCTCCTGTGCACAAATTATTCCAGGAACAGTTTGTTCTGGTTCCAAAAGACATTAGAAGCAGGCGACCTCTGGAGGCCCTAACAATTTTCACAGACACATCCGGAGCATCCCACAGGTCAGTAATGACCTGGAAGGATCCTCAGACTCAGCAGTGGGAGACGGACATTGAGTATGTTGAGGGTTCCCCTCAAATTGCTGAGTTGGCCGCAGTCGTCAGGGCCTTCGAGAGATTCCCTGAGCCATTTAATGTGGTCACTGATTTGGCTTATGTTGCAGGAGTGGTAGCACAAGCAGAAAATGCTATTCTGAAGGAAGTTTCAAACGAACATCTCTTTGGGTTGCTCTCGAAACTGGTATATCTCATCTCCCACTGAGAGCATCCATTTTTCGTGATGCATGTGAGGTAACACACCAACCTGCCAGGACCGACAGCTGATGGCAATGAGAGAGTGAACACCCTCGCCGCCCCAACAGAGATGGCCAGGATGTCGAAAATATTTGAGCAGGCGAAACTGAGCCATCAAATGTTCCACCAGAACGTCCCCAGACTAGTGCGCCAATTCCACCTGACGCACAGCCAGGCGTGGGCCACCATGAATCTGTGCCCCACTTGTCAGCGGTCAGCCCTCCCCTCATTAGGCACTGGGGTTAACCCCAGAGGGTTGGCTAGCTGTGAGGTGTGGCAAACTGATGTCACACACTTTCCCGAATTCGGCCAGCTAAAGTATGTTCATATTAGCATCAGCACCTTTTCTGGAGCAGTCTATGCTTCTGCCCATGCAGGGGAGAAGGCCGAACATGCCAAGAAACACCTGCTGCAGGCATTTGTGGTCTTGGGAGTCCCCAGAGAATTAGAAACAGACAATGGCCCCGCATATAGATCCGAGGCCTTTAAAGCATTCCTGGACGAGTGGGGAGTAGAACATAAGAAGGGCATCCCCTACTCCCCAACTGGTCAAGCGGTGATTGAGCGAGCCTACCAAACGCTCAAAGCAACTCTGAGACATCAATGGACGAGCAGCAGAGAGTTGTCCCCTCAAGACTCGTTGTCCAAAGCTCTCTTTGTCATCAACTTTTTTAATTGCTCCTTCAGCAACATGAACCTGCAAGTGGTACGACACTTTGCACCACGCAGCAACTACCCTCTGCAAGAACACCCGCCAGTCCTAGTTCGTGACCCAGAAAGTGGCAAGGTTGAGGGGCCTTACAAACTGATCACGTGGGGCCGTGGTTACGCCTGCGTATCCACACCCTGGGTGTGAGGTGGATCCCACAGAAGTGGGTGAAGCCTTACACCCAAAAACATCCGGTGAGACCTCCAGACCCTCAGGTGGACGTTTGCACCAGGAGGAGAAAGCGTCACCATCCCCATGACTTTACCAGATCCCCCTTTCTCCCCGAATTTTCGTGTCTATGTTTTAATTTTTTTGCAAATGATATTTGAATTTCATTTCAGTTCAAAGGCTACCACCCAGAGAAGATGCGGGATGTCTACCACCTCCTTGTCCTGCTCACCTTGGTTTTCCCAGTGTTGCCGTGGGTCATCCCCCAACCAAGGACCAACGTCTGGGTGCTCCTAGCAAAGACCCTCGGGCAGGATCACATCTGCCTCAGCATGGCAGTCACAGAAGATCCTATGTTGACCTGCCTGGTGGGGATCCCTCTAAACGTTTCTGAATACCTTCTCCGCTTAATTTCCATCCGTGATAGCCGGAACAGGCAGACTCACCTGGTGGCTGGTTCCATGAAGACTCCTACGAGGAACCCCCTAGTTCTTTGGCGAAGCTGGGTGGGGGAACTCCCAAAACTGCCTGGTAAGCCTGCCAAATTAAACATTATCAGTTCTTCATCCACCCCCTATTGTGTTCAGTTTATGTTTAGCCCCTCAGCTGAGAAGAAGCTTTATATTTCGGTGGCCCAGCATGATCCGAAATATCAGGCCGCCCAGTGGTGCGAATTAATTGGACATGTAAAAATACCTTCCACCCTGGATGGAGCACCCTGGCAATTACCAAAGGGGATGTTCCTAATTTGCAGCAATCGTGCTTGGGCAGGCATCCCCTCTCGCCTTCTCAGAGGGCCGTGTACATTTGGGCGGCTGTCGCTGTTTGTTGCCAACATGGATCATATTAAGAACTGGCAAAACAAAACCAGATTGGATCGCAAAAAGAGAGGTAGTTCAAATTTGGACGTGAATTGTGATTCTGAAATTTTCCATTGGTCCCAGCTAAAATGGTCTGCTGCCTCCCTCTTTTTACCTTGGGTTGCTGCGGCGAAGACTCTAAGAGAATTGGGCACTCTAGAGTGCTGGGTGGCCAAACAAGCCAATTTAACATCAACTGCCATCAGCGACCTCCTCGAAGACGAGGAACTGACCAGGAAGGCGACACTGTGGAATCGGGCTGCCATTGATTACCTGCTGCTCTTACACCATCATGAGTGTTCTGAATTTGAGGCTCTTTGCTGCCTGAACTTGACATCCAAAGCCCCAGACATACGAGCGATGCTGAGGAAAATGCAAAATCTGGTCCAGCAAATCAAGTTTGAACCCAAGGAGTGACTTGAAGGCCTGCTGGACCGGTGGGGACTCTCTGGGTGGGCATACTCTATTATCAAAGACTTACTTTGGATTGTTTTCATCATCCTATTGGTTCTGTTCATGTTCAGCTTGCTAAAGAAATGTTGCCTTTCTGTTGCCGCTGCTGCACCCCCCAAGTCAATCATGCTGAAATTAATGATGAAATTAAAGAAGAAGAGTTAAGAACATACTCGCCGGAATGGGTCGATGAACTGTAAAATAATTTTTCTTTCTTGTTTTGTTTTTAAACAAAAAAGGGGGAGATGTGGTAACGCGATGTTTATGTTGTGTTTACCCACTTTTATGTATGTTCTGTAAATTTCATGTACCCCCAATGGTTTATCCCTGTTATCCCCTTCAGTTTCCCCAGTTGGTTTATCCCGGGTTCCAGCCACTCCCCCGGTGGCCCTAATATGGTTGTTCCCCTCCCCTTGTTCCAGCAAGTTCTCCATCAATCACCCCAACTCCTCCCATTGTTCCAGTCCCTTCCATGCCTATCACCTAAGACCTCCCAGATTACCCCTCTATGGTCCCTGTCAATCCCTGAGACCCTGCCCCCTTCTGGTACCACTCCTCTGGAAATCCCCTAAACCTCAACGCCCCATTGGGGCATGTGACCTCTCTCCCTCCACCCCCTGGACCCATTGGCCCCTATGAGTGTCCATCCCCTCGGTGTCCCTCCTTCCCAGATCTCCTATTGGTCCCTACTTGGGCTACTCCCCTTGTTCAACCCTCCTTTATAAGACTCTGTAACCCCTCAGTCAGGGCTTGTTTGCTGTGGGTTCCCTGTGGGCTTAAAGCTGGGGTTATACCTTGTGGCAAGCCTCCTCGCTACTTTTTATCCTTTCCCTCATCCAGGGCTGCTGACGACTGCAGCGCTTGGGGCTTCTGCTCCCCTGGGTAGAGCAGAGGCTCCAAAGGAGCAGCTTTAAAGCTCTGAGCCTCTGGCTGCTCCCCACACCTGCCACACACCGCAGGTGCTAGCATGGGCTGTGGTCAAGTGGTCACTGCGACAAGGGGCAGAGTTAACTGCCTTAGCCTGAGCAGCAATGCCTGGGAAGCAGAAAATGAGTAAGTATTTATAGAGATTTAAAATGTGCTTTTGGCACATGGCATGCAATAGGCATGTTGTAAAAAGAATGGGGATGTCCCACCTCCTCAGGAAAAGATGTGGCTAATGGAACAGAAATCTGGGACGTGCTGGACACAATTCAACTTCCCAAAGAAATTGTGGTTTGCTGTCCATTCTGTAAAGGGGATGCTACCATAATCAGCCAAGGGAATGTCTTAACTGCTGCAGCAGCAAGGGCCGCAGCTTGTCAGCCTGTGGTGAACATTATCGGCAGTTAATTCAGATAAGAGCTCATGGCCTTATGTTGACCACCCAATAGGATTATAACCAATCAGGTGCGACGAGTGAAGAAAAGGAACAGTGGGAACAGTTGGAAGCAGTGCAAGACTGAAGATGGAATATGAACAATAGGGGGAAAACCTGTCTTACAGAAGAAATAACTGATAACTGAATGGTTCCATGATGAAGCTCATGCAAGAATGGAAGCACTGGCTAATCAAGTACAGCAAGTATGGGCAGATCTGGGTGTCTATGCAGCTGCTAAAAGAATTATTAATACCTGTCCCACCTGCCATAAATCCTTACTTATAAAACTGAATTGTGAAATCGACCATGAGCATTTTTCCCATTCCAAAGATTGCAAATAGATTGTATGGATATGCCTGCAGTGTGTGGATATAAACACTGCCTAGTGATAGCAGATTAATTTTGTTAGCTTCACAAGGAGAGGCATGCACAATTATTAATACCAGTTGTTGCAGGTACATTGACCACAGTGGAAGGACTTCAGCCAATGTCCGAAGTTGTGGGAACAAGTAAAATTAATGCATAAAATGTAACAGGACAATATTTCAGCAAGATTACAAGAAGTATGGTCACTTCTTCACCAATAGTTCACCAAGAAATATTGGCTCATCTCCTGCGTACCAGATTAGGACCTTGGGCAAAATGAATTCTTTTTATAATGATCTTTGAAATATTGTTTGTTTGTATTCAATTTGCTGTACTCAATACCTTAAGGTATTTTCTGCTCCCATATAACAGGAATGTTAATAAAAACAAAGGGAGGACTGTTGTAGAAAATGTTGGTTTCAGCTTAGCACTAGCAGCTTAAACATTAATAGCCAGAGTACGCAAAGCCTGTAGATTGTGGTATATGAGCTGTGACATCCATATTACAGCATGCCAAGTAGCTAACTACAGAATCAGAAGAGAACCTACGAAGATGTGAGAAAGGATACAGAACCACTGTATATTGTCTAAGGAGATGACCACTTAGAACTGCTTAGTAAAAAACCAGCTAGAAAATCAATAAAAAGCAAGAAGACCCCAGACTCCAGTATTACCATTGGTCCTAGCTGTCACATGAGGGGTGAACTTAGATTTTAAAGGAATAATTGCCAAGAGATTTCTTTGGGGTTTGGAGATGCCTAGTTTGAGCTGGAGCACTGTTAATAAAAAGGACTTAATAGACTTAATGTTTTCTGCTTACTGATTCTGCCAAGGCTAGAGCCGAACCCTGTTATGGTGCCTGCTATGCATAATTTCCACAGCACCATCTGCCGGCCAGTCATTATTTTGCAAGATCCCTGCTCTCCAGCCTGTCAAATACGGGAAGGCAGTCCATCACCTCACAGAAGATTAGGAAGGTCATGACATGTGGGACACAAATTCCCACAGCGTACAGCATATCTGCTAGGTTTTAATTTCCATTTCACAGTCATAAAATCTTCTGTTCTCTTTGGAAAGTACATATCTGTTACAGCTGAATCATTCTAAGTTTCACTGTTCCTATCCACTAAACCAGTCTGATTGTCATCTTTGGAACCGTATCAGGTTTGTCGCTGCTTTTCTTCCACAGAGATTTTGGGACCTTGCCAAAGTGCTCTTTCTTCCACCAGTAATTTGGGTCCCTGGCTTGTATGGTTAGGGATTATGGAAGGATTGAACTTAGTCAGCTGCATTTTTGTAACTAAGTCTGATAAAGGCCTGAAGGTGTGGTAGAGGCAGTCAGCAGCTGACAATCTGCCATGAGATCAGAAACACCAGCAGGGGATGTGCAAGAGAGGTGCCAGTGACCATGAAACCACTGTGCAAATGACCATGTGTGTGTCACTGAGTAATTTGAACCTAGTGTGGGGTGCTGAAGGGAAGCCACGTGGATGGCAGAAATGCGCTGTGAGATGCTGGGGGCACCCCCCATGGCTGCAGGACCCACCTGTGCAGACCCTGCTCATGTGGAAGGGCTCACGATGACTGCTAGTAGCATGACAGAGCTGTGTTGCAAGAACGGGCACTTCTGTGAGTTGACATAACAGGTTCTTAAAGTATTTTGAGAGCATTTTGGGAAGATCAAATTCCTTTAGGTTACAAATACTTATCTAATCAAGATATCCCATAACATTATCTTCACCTCCAGTGGAACACATCGCTTCTCAAAGCCACGGAGCTGGGGTTGATTTTTACCTAGGTGACCTTCCAGACAGGCCATGAGCAGAAAAAGCAACATTGCTTCTTCCTTCTTCCTGAGAAGCAAGGGATCACATCACTTCTTATAGGGAAACTGAGTATGTAAGGAATGGCACTCAAATGAACCCTTGCGGTTTAAGCTAGAATGGTGTCTGCTCACTACTGTTCAATTATGGGGCATCCCCCCTTCTGGCTGGGGAAACCTGCATACCGGAGCTGAGGTAGGAATTATTTTTCTCCAGCCCTCCTTTCCAGTGACTCCTGGCTAATAGCTGGAACAGGCTGGCAGGAAGAAAGCAGAGACAGGATAAGGCTGAAAGCAGACCCTTAGGATTCCCTCCTAGGTCAGTTAACGCCACGGGCAACTAATCCCCTCACACACCAATGGGGCTAAGGAGCAATGTTGCCAACAACAGATAGAAAATCCGTAACTGGGTTCCGAAAAAAATGGCATTAAGAAACTATCTGAAGATCTGCAATGTAAGCACTGCCTGCTTCCCTCCTGATCTGGCTCCTGTGGTCTGCTGAATGCATCAACCAGAGATTTTCTACAGGGCATTTACTCAGGCTGTTTCCTGTGTGGATTTTACAGTGTAGTAAGATCTTGGCTCACCCACTGCCAGTCCTTCAAGCTGGTGCCCTCACAAGCCTTCCTCATCTAAGAGGCTGCTTTCACAAAACCTGCAGGAACATAAATGCTGCGAGAGCTCTGTCCCTTTATCTGCCTGAAGTAGCAAACTCAGCAAATGAACACAGCTGGAGGAAGAGCATTTCCTCTTCTTACAAAACTGGTCTGATTACATGTGTAGGTTTTTACCTGTCATGTCTTCTTTACTGTGCACAGCAGCTTTTCAATGCCTCACTGTAGAACATTAAGGAGTAGAAACCCAGAGGGAGACAAGTTTTAATGCATTCAGGGATCTTCCAAAACATCTATTGCAAGAGTTGCCATCACTGCAGGGAGTGTGCAATACTCAGGGTATATAGCAAAAGAGATAGAAGGAAATATTTTAAACTTTGCCTATGAACCCTACAAGGATCTAACTGGAAGCAATTACAGAGAGTATCAATTAAAAAAATTAGAATCTTTTATTTAAAGAAAAACAATCAACACAAATTAATTTCCAAGAAAAACTAGAGATTTTGTCCACTCATGGATTACCATATCATGGCACCAGGACATTTGATGCTATTCACTGGTTGTGGCATTGCATTACCTTTCTCTCCACTTCCCACATCAGTCTTTGTTAATGCTGGGACAGAACTTCTTTCTAAGGTATGCCTAATGCTTCCTTTGCATGTGATGCCATCACCAGTTCTGTGTCACAGTTTCCCATAGCCTGAACTTACAAGCACTGAAGCTGTGAGATTTTTATAGGATCACAGTTATGAGTGGCTATACACTGGACCGTGAATCTGTAGAGATGGGCATCTTCCCATGAATGGGCTTGATCAGCAATCTTGTCTAACTCAGAGGTAACTTGCCATTAATTATGTGACTGGGATCATCACAGTACCTGCCTTTTGATTTCACACCCTTAGGGTAACAACCCCTAGTAGAGCATGATCATTCCTGCAACTAAATTCAGAATTAGATGCATTTTAGATGTTTGCTCTCACATGTCTGCTGGGGGTCCACTCTCCAAATTCTGAGAACTCTATTATGTCTGAAATACTTTCCTGTTCCCAGGCTCTTCTCAGTGAGAACAGAACAAGAGGCAACAGGCAGAAACTGATGCACAGGAAGCTCCACACAAACATGATTCAGGACTTTATGTGTGGGTTACTGAGCACTGGAACAGGTTGCCCAGAGAGGCTGTGGAGTCTCCCTCACTGGAGATATTCCAGAACCATACGGATGCAATGGTGAATGGATTCAGAAGAACCTTGATAAGCTGGAGAAACTGGTGGAAAGAAAACTAATGAGGTTCAACAAGGACAAGTGTAGGATACTGCACCTGTGGAGGAATAACCCCAAGTGCCAATATAGGCTGGGGACTGATGTGCTAGAGAACAGCCCTGCAGAGGACCTGGGACTCTTGGTGGGTGACAAGCTGACCATGAGCTGGCAGCACCCTTGTGGCCAGGAGGACCAATGGTACCCTGGGGTGCATTGGGAAGAGTGTGGCCAGCAGGTCAAGGGAGGTGATCCTGCCTCTCTACTCATCCCTAGTGAGGCCACATCTGGAGTGCTGTGTCCAGTTTTGGGTTTCTCAGTACCAGAGACACAAAGAGCTACTGCAGACAGTCCAGCAGAGATTATGAGGGGTCTGGAGCAGCCCTCTTATGAGGAGAGACTGAGGGAGCTGGGCCTGTTTAGCCTGGAGAAGGCTGGGAGTGGATCTCATCAATGCGTATAAATTTCTCGAAGGCATTTGTCAAGAAGATGGTGCCAGACTTCTAGGTGGTGCCCCGTGACAGAGTGAGGATGGCCACAAACTAAAACACAAGAAGTTCCACCTCAACATGAGAAAAAACTTCTTTACATGGAGGGTAGCAGAGCACTGGAACAGGCTGCCCGGGCAGGTCATGGATTCTCCCTCTCTGGAGACATTCCAAACCCACTTGGGTGGGTTCCTGCGTCACCTGCTCTAGGTGCTGTCACCTAATCCTTGGCAGGGGGGTTGGACGAGATCCAGAAATCTCTTCCAATCATAACGAATCTGTGCTTCTGTGGCACGTGCTCTGAGACAAACCTGCTTCAGCAAGGAAGTTAAACCAGGTAAAAACAGCCGCCCCCCCACCAGCCTGGCCCGCGCTGCGATTCCTCGGATCCCAGATCCCGGGATTCAGTGATTCCTGAGGGGCGGTGCTTTGGGCCGAGCCAATCGGCGGCCGGGCGGGGGCTCTGGGCGGGCACGCCCGTTGACGCCACACGGGCTATGGTGGCTCAGTAGTGACACGTCTCCTTGCGCGGCCTGGGAAGGGGCGGGCGGGCCGGCGAGCGAGCCTGGGATCTCGCGGGATCCCGGGGCGGCGACACCGGGGGGCCGCCGGCGGCAGCAGCGGCCGCAGCGGGGACGGGCGGCCGGAGCGGCCATGGCGGGGCAGCAGTTCCAGTACGACGACAGCGGCAACACGTTCTTCTACTTCCTCACCAGCTTCGTGGGGCTCATCGTCATCCCCGCCACCTACTACCTGTGGCCGCGGGACCAGCACGCCGGTGAGCGGCCCAACCCCAGGCACGGCCGGCTCCTCCGCCCGCGCCGCGGCACAGCGGGGCCGGGCCGG
>VYXC01006220.1:98264-201439 GCA_013397175.1 Platysteira castanea
GTTTAGGTTTTGGGTTTTCCCTTGCCTTCCCGGGGTGTTTCAGGGTGGATGACCTAAATTTTAGTCGTGGGGAAAGAACAAGCTATTGAGTTGGGGCCAAAGAGGAAAAGTTACCGGGCGCTGCTTTTATGTGCCATAAGGTCGCAGAGAGTGCGAAAATGGGTATTTAATATTTTCCCGTTGCGAATCACGGTTAAATGTCCGAAGGGCTAGATTTCTGTTTCACCCTTCGGGATGATGCTTTGTGTCCCTCAACAGTATTATAAAGTTTCTTTGAATAGTTCAGAATCTCATTTCCAAAGTAATTTTCCTCTTTGTCTTTCCTGCATCCCTCTATTCTTGAAAGGAGAAGGCGTTTTGGTGTACAGGCTGCACAGGAACACGTTTTTAACAGCAGTTCTGAGATTTAAAAGGCTGTAGAAATTGTGTTTAAGGCTGGGTGCTAAGTGCTGAGTAAAACAGGGATGCTTGATGCTGGTTCCCATTGCAGAAACCTACTGACCTCTTAAGAACACTTGTGCTTTGCAATCTGAGAAGAATGCCTTTTGTGCCTTGCATCTTTTTACATTCAGTATCTGGTGGTTGCTTAGTGGCATTTTAAATGGCTTGCCGTGTTCTGCTTAACTTAGTTTTATATGTAAAAGAAATATCCAACAATGAACTCTTAATCCTGCACCTTCTAGTAAGGAGTAAGATAGAACAAATGTTGTTTTGGTGCTAATTCACAGCTGTTCACAGCGTTGGTTGCTGCCAGACGTGCCTGTGGCTTCTGGCAGGGCCCTGGTTGGACAGCCTCTTTGGAGGATTGGCCTCTGCCCTCCAGGTACTTACTACCTGTTGTACAGCTGAGGAGTTAGTCCTCCCTGCTGAAAGGAAGGGTTTCTCTGCCTCCTCGTTCTGTGTCCTGACTGTTGCAAGAGGGGGGAGGCGTTACTGTTGTTAAAGATGTTTTGTAATCTTTGGGTTGTTATTGAGGAGCGGGGGATCAGAGAGAGAATATTACTTCTGTAACCTTTTTCCAGACCTCAAGTTTTTTTTTTTTTTTTTTCTGGTGAAGGGTGGGAGGCAGTGGGGGAGAAAATTCACTTTTTCTCTTGAATAATACTTTACTTCCTCTGTAGTTCTTAGAAGCTGCTTCTTGGGAAAATGACTGTGACTTTCTTGAGATGCTGTGCAGAATGGTATGGCCAGCAGGGACACTCTATGATGTTAACATCAGTTTCAGGGGGCTGACAGAAGCAGGAAAAGCTGTAGAAATGCTGTCAAACTCGGAAGCACTTTGCTAGCCTTACACAGTTGGTCTTCAGCTGTGCTTACAGAATGGCAGAAAATGAAAACCTGACTTTGGAATATGGCTGTATGGATTTCACTCAGTTTCCAAATAGGCCTGGCATTAAATAGTACTGATTTCTTTCCGCCTAGCCAGCATTGTCCAGTATATGGAGTGCCTGCTGCATTTTATTCTGCAGTCAGTGCTAGATTCTTAAAAAGCTGTGTCAAACCATACTTTCCAACGCAAAAGGTAGATTTTGTTATGCTGTTGGTGCAAAGAAATGAGTCAACTAAGTGAAAATCACCAGTGGAAATGAATGGTGATAGAAGAATGATTTCTGCCTCATAATTGTCTTAATGGATTTTAAAATGTGAATGTAGTCCGGTTTTTAGTATATGCATTAATGGCATGCCTACAGCCTCCTGATTGAGTTCTGTTCTGCAGGCTCTTTTTAAACAAGGAGTTGAGGTGTCGTGCAGGTCATCATTTGGGACTAATGTTAATCTACTAAGTTAGATCTTATGAAGTAAATCTGCTAAGTAGTAGAACACTGTGATATTCAAGTTGTTTAAGTGTATGGCTCTTAGGCGAGTCATTTCCAGCAAAATCTTCTCAGTATTTTTCTCACAGCTTTTTGTATGTATTCAACCATGCCTGTTCCAGCATTTGAACAAGATTTCAGGAATAAATTAAAACCTTGTGATGATGAAAAATACTAATTGTTTAGCCACCACTTCTTGTTTTCAGAGTAATTCACTAGTTTAAAAAACCAACAAAACCACATATTTCAGAAGCTAAGAGAAAGCCTATGTCTTCAGAAGAGAAATCTTCCAAAACTACTAACTCCTGCTTCCTGTGATCAGCAGAAATGAATGTTGATATGAGATGTTATTTGGATACTAGTTTAGAGTGTAGTTTCCAGCACTGAGGCACAGTACTGGGCCAAAGAGAATTAGCTTGACCAAGACCTCTGCCCTCTATGTTAGGACCAACTAACGTTTTTGTTCTGGACTTGTGTTTTGCCCTACCTGTGCTAGAGAATCCAGCCTTTGTCGCCCTTGGTAGACTTGGTGAGGTGCAGTTGTACTGGTGAGCTTGTTCAGCTCCAGCTGCAGGAGAGCCTGTGGGGAGTGAAGAAGACCAGATCAGGGGGAGCTTTTGAAGCAGATCAGATGCTTGTCCTCCTCACTTCAAGACCCTTCTGCAATGCAGACCAGAGCATCCAAAAGACACAGAGCAGATTCCTTTTTTGGTAAAAACCAGGTTGGAAGATGAGCTTCAGCCACACTGTGTTGTAAGAGCAGACTAGAGCTGGTGTGAAGCAAGGGTGAAGTGCTTATTGCAGGAAGGTCAAGCCACTGGTGCCTGCTGCTTCTGTCTATGCACTGCCATGGATTGCTGGATCCATGTGATACAGTACAGAGTGACAGCAGAGGCAGAAGAACAGCAAAAATCTGGGAATTGCTGATGGCCTGTAACATTTTAGGATTTGTTCTGTGCTGTAGTTTTGTAGCAAATGCTCACAGAATCAATAAAACCCCCAAAACTCATTGTTTGTTTTTGCCATAGTGAAGATTGGAAAGTAAAACTGGATCTATATTGCTTTACTACTTCGAGGAAACTCAAAATGTGTTACCTAATGTCAGATTTGTAGTAGAATAGTTTTTTGGCAAGCCATTAAGATTTTGCTTTTAGTTCTTAAAATAAACTTTTGGAAAGCGTTTTCAGTACTACTGTCTGGAAGAACAGCACGATGTAACTTATGTCTCTTAAGTCCTGAGAAAAATTTGAGCTGCTTTTTTTTCCTGAGTGTCTAAACCTGCTTTTTCCAGGCATTCTGAAGGCCTCCATATGAAGTGTTGCTGCAGCCTGCAGTAGGGGTTGATGCTAGTATTTGGGAGGGTTTGCTGTGGTGTGCTAGACACCCTGTGAACTGTCCCATAATTTCATTACCTCAGCTTTGATAAACCAAACAAGCAGGTAATTGACTTTGTAAACCGGATTTGTCCAAATGACTTTACCTCCTCTGTGTTCACTCCAGAGCTGATAAGGCTCTTATAAAAGGTTAATTGTTCAGCTTTGTGTCTTGGACTGAAGTTTCATAATTGCATCAAGGTAGCAGTACTCTAACAGAGTTAAGTCTTGTATTTCTCCCCCTCCCTTGTGCCAAGTAGAGCACATGAGCAGTGTATGGGAATGGAAGAAACTAATTTTAGCTAAAACTAATTTTTGGCCCTTTTTTTTTCTTCTGTCTTACTTCTAATGCGTATTCATTTCTGTGTGAGACTTCGTGGGTGCCTGGGATGGTGCAGGATATGACAGAGGGAAGAAGACTGATTTTTTCAGTGTTGATGATGGCTTCAGGTGATGGTGAATATGGCTTCATCCTTGACTTGTTTCTTTAAAACATATATGTGTGTATATATGTTTTATTACTAAAAAAATAGTCATTCTTTTTCTGGATTACCTCTGTTTTGGGAAAATACATAAATTTAGCCTAATTACTGTGAGGAAAACCATTTCAAGGACTGCTCTTGGAACAAAAAATGTAGTTGCTAAAATATTATTCTGGTGCAGATTCATTCTTAACTGAAAGGTATTTTCTGCAATGGGAATTTTCAAGGTGTTTTTCAAAAAGTTAGTTGTGAGAGATGAAGAAAAAGATTTTTTTCTTTGCAGTTAAGGGTGGAGGAGTGCCCATTAAAGTATCTTCCTGTTGTTGGACTTGCTTTGAAGTTTCAGTGTAAGCTTGTGTAGTTTAAACATCAGCATCTACAAGGGAAATAGAGGAAAGCAAGGGGTGAATTAATTTAGTTGGATAATATGGCAGTTGTTGCACAATGCTGATGTGTTTGCTGAACTTCGTGTACTTTTTGACTTACACGTGTGCTGCTGAATTGAGACACATAATTATAAAGCTGTGCTGAAACAGATGGTCATAGATTGTGATGTGCTTTGTAGTTAAGTACGTGTATCTGGAAGCTTGTTATCTCATCTTTTTTAGTTTATTTAGGTCTACCTTAAATAAATTATCCTGTTTTAGGGCATTGAGTATTCATAATTTGTTACAAAGCTGATGGAAAGAGTAGAAGTCTCTATCCTGAGTTTTCACGGTGACTTGAACAAAAGAAGATGTTGAAAACAGTTTAAAAATCCTGAGGAATAACAGCTGTGAATGCACAGAAACGTTAATACAAATTGGCGGTCTCTTCTCTGAGAGAAAAGAGGCTGTAGGAGCAATTCTGTTTGGAATGTAGATCTTCCTTCTTGAAGTTAAAGAACATAAAAACGTACGGTAGGGAAGGAAAAAAACCCAATGAGTGGCTGCATTTTTGTATCCAGAAAAAAGTATTGATATGAAATGGATAAAAGCTATTTAGTTTAATTTCATTGTAATAGAAATCTATGCAAAGTCTATGGTGTTTTGGGGTTTTTAAAATTTATTTGTTTGGCTTTCATTTGTTTGTGGTTTTTGTTGTTGCTGCTCCCCAGCCCGGCTATGTGTTGCCCTGTTGCTCACTAGTAACACTTTTCCTTTGCACCCTCCCTTCTCAAATGTTTTTGTGCGAGATATAGCTGAAGTTTTAAAACTGGGCTAATACTAAGAAAGACTTAGAAAAATCTGGATAAAGAAGGCAATTTCCTGCTAATCTTTGAAGTTCCTGTGCTCTAGGAAGTAGCATAGGCAGTTAGAGAACCCTAGTACTATTCCAGCCTTTTTTTGTATTGAGGCTAGGCAAAGTTCAGAAATATTTAAAAAACACAGCTTGCTTGGTGACTGTTAAAAGGGAGAATATAGTATCATGTTGATACATAATACTATTTTGTTAATTTTGTACTCTACTACTGTTTTGAAGCAGTAGGGTTTTTTGTATACTTCTGTAGATAGTAGTTGGCACTCACACTCAAAACCTTGATCAGAAGCCCTGAGAAAGTTGTTCTATAAAGGTTTGCTGTCTTGGGAACCATCCTTCTCAGTGTATCTGCCCACTGTACTGGATATCTGTGCAGCAGTGTCAGTATGAAAGTTGCTCTGTGATTTTCTGGTGTATTTTTCATCTCTGTGTGTTGAGGCTGATGTCAGAGATTCTCATATAATTCCCCTGCTTTAAGATGCAAGTAGGGGAAGTTTATTTGGCTAAGGACAAACAGTGAATGTGCAACTTGGATGTGACTCAAGCCAGTGTAGAGAATGCAGGCAGCACTGTTTTATCTGTAATGGAGTAATGAGCATTTGTACTTCACAGCAGCTGGGGGAGAGGAAGCAGCATTGCTGCTTCTCCCACTCTGGGTAAAATTCTTTTATGCTGCTTCTAATCCTCTGGTGTGAGATGAGGTTGGTTGGAGTGGGTTAACTGTGATGCCTGTCCTTGCCCACAGCTCACTGGAATCTCATTAACCTTACTCCAAAGTATTTCACAGCATTTTGGTATTTGATAATGCAGGATAAAATACAGGATGCTGGTAAAGGACAGGATAAAACCACAGGATGCCATGCTCATTGCTAATGTGGTGGATAAGCATGGGTGTGAAAACTTGATATCTGTGAATATAAGCATTTTGTGCCCATATGTGTGTGCCTATCCTTTCCTGTTAATATAACCTTTCATCATTGTGTCAGGAAGTGGGAGGAGAGTCAGTGAAACTCAGTTATGCATTTAAGGACTGTTATTACATACAAATTGAGATTTTTGAGAGATTGAATGTACCATGGTTGACTTAAACCATTTCAATTTCAGAAAAATAGAGTTTATTAGGTGACTGTTAAAATGCAAAATGTAATGTAATGGTGATACTTAATTCTGTTTTGATAATTTTTTTTTACTATATTGCTGTTTTGAAGCGGTAGGGTTTTTTGAGAAACATTTGAGAAGAAAGGGTGAAACATCATGAGATGTCTCTAGTAATGCCTAGCAATTATCTCTAAAAATATTTTTCAAAGCAAAGTTATCCAAACTACTCTGTTATTTGGAAAAAAAAAAGCCTATCTTTTCATGGAATTTTTGAAAAGTATTGTGATTTTACTGTAAGCGCTGTAGCCTCCTAGCAGTAAAATAAAATTAATAGCCCTATATTAGAGATTAGGTGAGTAGCTTCAAGACTGTCCAAAGCACAAAATGCTGAAAAGCTTTTTTGTGGCAAGTTAAAGATCAAGCCATTACAAGAGCTTTATCTTTCATTACATGTACATAAAAATAAAGTAGTTTCTATTTTTAAAAAATTCATCCTATGTTATGGAAGCTTATGAAAATAGTGTCCTGAAGGTTTTATTGCATGCCTTGTTCTTTTAATAGTTGCTGCAAGGTTATCTTGACTTCTCACA
The DNA here is from genome assembly GCA_013397175.1 of Platysteira castanea. NCBI lineage: Eukaryota > Metazoa > Chordata > Aves > Passeriformes > Platysteira > Platysteira castanea. Next base: position 104,861 of record VYXC01006220.1, read on the forward strand.
TAGATGACACTAAACTACCAGGATATACAGGCTGTGTATTAGACAATTAGATTCAGTTATGGTTTCACGGGCAGCTAAACAGTTCTTGGAGAAGGAGCAGGAATTTTGAGAGAGAAGCAAGGTAAATGACAAGGAATGGAATAAATAGTGATTCCATAGTTTGGGGTTTTTTGGTTTGTTGGTTGTGTTTTTTTTTTTTTTTAATATTCGTGTTTCAAATTCATGCCTGTGAAGAAGGGTTCAGATCTGCAGCAATTTGAACAAGTGTAAACTGGGGCTGCTGCTGTATCCTTGCCCCCTGTGAAGCTGCCTTCTCCCACTGTGGGGTTTATATGGCCTATAAACCTCAGTTATTAGCCAGGACCTGACATGTCTCTGTTTCATGGTGAGGAGGGTTGTGCTGGCTAGAGGTATCAAGAGCAGGGAGAGGCACAAAATAGGTACTTAATTTCTTTCCTGAGCCAAAAGATTAGTGTCTGCACCAGTTTTTAAATAAGTATACAGTTAGGAAGACTGAAAAGGTGTTTTCAGATTTTCACCTAGTATTTCTCTTTTACAGGAAATTGCTTACAAACATTTTAAATTCAGAAGATTCCTTTATGATGGTTGGCTGGATGAACTGTTTGAAACTAGGATATTTTGTAAGCATTGTGGCTGCTACAAAGGCTTACCAGTAAAGGTTCAAATACCCTTTTTTCCTTAGAAACAAAAGAGTGGACATACTGGGTCAGATCAGGTAGGGCTTTTATGTAGTATTACGGAAGTGAATACCTTAAGGGAGGAATAACAGGACAAGCATAAATGGTGCTTCCTTTGCATATTCTCTGTGTTTCCAGTGGTTTTGAGTTCAGTAACTCTTTTGGTATAGCATCTATACCATCCTATGTGAGGGAGATCACCAGATCTGCTACTCACACTGCAAATAATCACTTTTGTTTTGCGTCTACTTCTGAGCTTGCTTAACGATCCTTATTTGCTCTACTGGAAGAGGCAGTAAACATTCAGTCCTGTCTGTCCTGGCTGTCACTTAGGTTTTTTACAGCCTTCCATTACCTCTCCTTGCACTTCACTCTCTCCCTGCTGGAAGATTTGTAGATTATATTTTGAACGTAAATCTCCTTATACATTTGGTGGCCCTTGTTCACCTTAATTGAATGTTTTCTGGTTGTCCCTCCTGGAGAGGTGGGGACTTGAGGTATGTACACCCTCAAGGTTGGACATACCTCCATCTTATATGGTGGAGTAATAATCCTTTCCTTTTCTCATAGGAATGCTCTAAACACTTGCTCTGATTTTTATTAGTAGTAAGCAGTCAGCTGAGGTTTATGTAGAACAGTTTCTCACAACACCAAGATTGCATTCCTGAGAGGTAATGGTCAGCCTTGAGCTCATCCTTGTATATATAAAATTAGGATAGCCCCCACTGCTCTGTACATTTTCATACTCTCAATTTCATGTGCCATTCAGTAGTGCACTTGCTTATCTTTACAGTTTTTCAGGATGTCCTTGTCCTTGTTACCCAGAATAAGTTAATATCATCCAGAAGCTTATTTTACTGCTCACCCTTTTAGTCAGATTAGTTATTAGTGAAATGTGAGTATTGTAGTTCCAACACAGATTCCTGCAGAGCTCCTGGTGATTTCCTTCTGCTGTGAGAATTGGCCATTCACTCTATCTTCTAGTCACATACTTATTTTTGCAGTAATTAGCTGGTTGTCCTGAAAGCCTTCTAAGAGGAACCTTTAAAAACCCTTTTGGAAACAACAGACTGTATCAGGAGGATCTGTTCCATATGTTTACTTCCTTTAGACGACTTCACCTTTTCCAAAGACTTCACTGATGATAAATGGATGTATGGTACTTACCCTTGAGTCCACTAGTTCTGTCCTTTATAAGAGTTTCTTTGGGGTGTGCATCAGAACAAAACTGACTACAAGCATTTTTAGTGATTGGTGATATGCTGAGTGACTTTTGTCTACGTTTGTTTTGGTTTGAATGTGTTCTGGTTTCCTCCCCACACCAAACTGATAAAATTAAGCTAATAGTTAAGAGTGTGTAATCTTGGAGCCCAGCATTGTTGTTGGCTTCATCTAAAATTGTTAACCTTGATTCATGTGGGTGTTGGTCCATAGTAAAATGTCCAGTTTTCTGATTCCTCTCAGATTCTATTAAAGTTTTGCAATGCACCTATAGGTCCACCCGTACTATAAATTTGATAATTTAGCTGATAGAGCTTCAAAGTTAGCATAGTTCCACTGATGGTTTTGTCAATGAAAATGAGGCAGTACGCTAATGGCAAGGGCAAGGTTTGGAAATGGCTTGATTAGCAGTAGTGTAATGTGGAACTGTGCCCAGCTGACTGTAAACAGAAAGCTTGAGTAAGTAAACTCTGAAAAGAAGTTTACTTCAAGATATTGAATCATCTTATGTTGCTGTTTTTTAAAGCTGTTAGTAACAAATGCTATCTTTTGGTCAGCAAATATGTGTGGAATTGTGGGAATGAAAGGTTATTTTTTGTTCCTTTTAAGCTTAATCTAGTTGCTGCAAAACATGCTCTGGAAAAAAGCAGTCTTGCTGTTAAGTCTTTTGCAGGTCTCTTTGTAGTTAATGAACTGCTTGGAGTTTTAATACTTAACATGTTCCTCAAAACACATGATTTTTTTTGCTTATTTCTATGAATCTTTACTAGACATGATGCCTTAGGTTTTAACTTTTATACTTTTCAAGTCCTGTACTGCCTGGTGTGTAACTCTGAAGTTTCATGTGGCCTGTTAACTTACTGTTCTCTCATGCTGGTTAGACATAACAAGCCTCTCTAGGTTTCCACTTCAAGGACACCTTGATTGTCCCAGGCCCCAAAATGTGTAAACTAAAAGCCTTTGAGAGGAGGGGCAAACTTGGGGTAATTACATCATTAACTGAAATTGTAATTGGAGAATAAACCCTGATATGCAAATGGACCAAACTTTTATAAGTGTGAAGAACCCATGACCCAGGGTCCATCTTGGGTGTAGCCTTTTGACTGCCCAGAGTGTATCTTTGAAGGCCCTTCAAATAAATACCTACTTTTATTCTCTTACTCTTGTCTAGCCTCTGTTTTCAGGTAGCCACTTCAAGGCACCAGACAGAAAAACTCTCTTTGAAAACAACTGGGGTGAGATTATTCAGCTATAAATGTTTTAGTGAAGAGGCTAACTTGGACATGACCTCTTTATAGATGAGTAATGAGGACAATTCTTATAATAATAGACATTTAAGTTAGAAAGCGTCTGTCAGATCATTTAATTCTTCACTGCTGTTGTCCATTCGAAGTCCTGAAACATGTTTTCCATCTTTAATTTACTTTTTTAAAAAAAGTAATCCTAATGGAAACACTAGTGGTTAGTTGAAGGCTTTTGGATTTAAGCAGCTGCATTTTAGAACACTCTAAAATCAATTTAATTTGCTTCATGCCTCTTAATTTGGGGTTTTACAGTAGAAGTCAATCCTATTATAATAAGGTTTGAAGTTGCTTAGTACTTCAGAGGAGTTGCTGACTTTGTGAATTTGCTGTGAGTTTGAATCCTGCCTCTTAGTTGCTGGTAAAGATGGGTTACTGCTTTTAAAACGTAGTTATCAGTGGTTTTTTTGTTTGTCAGTGTATGTTTTCTTTCCCTAATCCTGTGATTTTTAAAAATTATTCTCAGATAACATACTACATCCATGCGGAGTCTTATTTTACAATAATTATCAAGGAAAATGTCAATTGAATTAAGCAAAGATGGCCTAGTGAAACAGTAGGATAGCCATTTCCTACTTTATCCGTTATACGAGAAATGGCATCAGTAGATAAATTGTTCATACATTACTTAATTTCTGTCATTGTTGGAGTACAAAAAAGCCCAGGAGTTCAGATTTTACATATGTATATGTGTATACATACATAACTGTTGAAAGTAAATAGGAGCCTACTTAGTGTACAATTTAGAGGACTAAAACTGTAGAGCCCTGAATAAAGTCCAGCAAACCTGAAAACTTTCTAGAGTGTTTTGACTGAGCCTGTTGCCCTCAGTTTTAATGGAACAGATTTAATGCTTAGAGCCATGGTACCCCTGGGCTGTAACCTTTACTGAAGACTTGGATGATGTGTGTATTACTTGCATCTCTTGATGCTTTTCACAGGTAGTTTTCCATTCAGGTGTGGAGAGAGGATGACACACTACAAATGAGTTTTGTGAAAGTCTGGTTTTAAAGTTACCTTGGCATCTCCTAGGGCCACAGAACTATGTTGCTCTGTGTTCTTTGCTGAAAGAAGTAGTTTTCTTTCAAAACCATTCTCCTTTGGATGAATTATCTGCAGCTGCTGGGCAAAATGTTTCATGTGCACCTGCTCTTATTTCTTTTTCTGACAGAGTCCAGTAGAGCTGTATTTTAGACTATGTGACTTGGCTTTTCTTAGTAGCCTGAAGGTAGAAAGAACACAGGAGGCTAGGATGTGTTTCTGTTCTCTCCTGCTGTTTGAGGTAGAGTGATGGAAAACTGGTGGCTTCTATGTATTCTGGATATTAGCTTTTCATTTGCTTTTGGCTGTCCTAATAGCCAAAAATGATACTGATATTTTAAAACTGTTACATGCTTTAGATATAAGTACTGTCTTATTTGTGGGTTTTTTTCCTCTAAAACTGGCCATTGTTTGTTGGGAGATTAAAACTTTTCAGTATAATTGCAGCTCTACTGCTTTCCATTCTCTCTCTTCTGGAATTGCCTGACTCCAATAACAATAAATGTGTAGTCTTTTTTCTCAGAAGGATGAAAAAGAATCTCCCTTTTGAGGTTTTTGAGGTTTTTTTGAAGCACTTCTTGAAACCTCCAGAACCTGAAACAAGAAGATAAGGTCTAGGTAGGGATCATTTGTCAAGCCTTCCTGAGGACTGGGTGTATCCTCCTGTTTCTTTGGAAACAAGCATGTAACATGGGTGAACTTGAAAACCAAACTTAAGCCAGGCATGGCTGAGTTGTAGACACAGGTTGAATGTAATCTCTGGAAGTGGCAAATTCAGCCTGTAATTAGCTTTCTTCTGTGTTTGTATGTCCTGTGTCCTCACCCATTGTGTGATTGGTAAATGAAGAGAGGTTGAGACAGACAGGAGAAATTTTTGCCCCATGAGGATGATCAAAGTGTAGAATAGGTGGTTCACTGAGCTCTGTCTTTGAAGCTACTCAAAAGGCCTGCAGCCAGACCTTGAGCAGCTGCTTTGTTGAGCCTCCTCTTAGCAGCAGGGTTGGATTAGGTGATCTCCTGAGCTCTTTTCTACCCTTTCCAACCTGTTAGATTGTTCTGTTTTACCGAAGAACTGTGTGGTCTGTGTTAACTGTGCAGAAAAAGCAGACACTTCTGGCTTAAAGAACTGGATATTCAAGAGGCCAGCATAAGTTCTGATCAAGAGAAGTCAATTATTTACTTAAACATTCCCTACTCATACCTATATTGTTGCCTAGAATACAAAAGAAGTGACTGCAACAGTCAACAAGTGAAGACTAACCTACATCATCTACCTAAACTTCTGTAAGGCCTCTGACAAAGTCCTGAAAGAGATGGCACTCAGGTCTTCTTTTGTATCAGTGCTAGCTCTATTTCTTGAACTTGGAAAGTATATAAAGATGTAGTTTTGGCTGGATATTCACATACCTTTTAAAAGTTATTATAAAAGGCACTTGTGAGAAGCCTTGTAAGTAAGAATTGTGTTGGTGAAAATCTGCTTGTGAATCTCAGGAACTTTGGATGCATCCAGAACAATGTGGAGGGGAATAAAGCAAGCATGGGATGCTTCCCAGATTATTTACAGAAATGAAGTAGCAGTCTACATGCTTATGTGAGAGGGATGCTTTAACAGTACGTTGATGCATGGGTTAGTGTTAGTGAGATTAACTCAAAAGTCCACGGGGTGCATTACACCTTTGCTTTCCAAGGCTTTTTAATACCTATTCCTAAAACTGGAGGAGGGAGTCACTATTGTGAAGGATTTTGCCCATCGAATGAGTGATTTTGACTAGAGGAAAAGCATTTCCTCCCACCCCACACACGCTTGTCTCCCTGTAATCCCATACCAAAGGATGTTGCCTGAAGTGCTCTTTTGCTGTAATGGGAAGCCATGATCTGGACTGAGAAGAAACAAGAGAACTCTTCTTGTTTGCCTTTAAAACTGTGAACTGCTTTCCCTGACAGAATATGAGTTTCAGAGCTAAAATCCGAAGAAGGAACAGTTCGTATTTCACTGCAAAGCTTTACCTTGAGCAGTATGTAAGGTATTTACTCCAGCATGGTCAGGGTCTGCAGGATATTGCAGGGCAGTGTGCCACTTCTGTGGCATGGTAAATCCACTTGTGAAAAAAGGAAGCTCCTTTTGTCAGACAAAGGCAAATCAAAAAAAGGTCTGATTTATTCACAACTTGCTCATTAGTAATAAGTTGCTCCTTTTGTTAAGCACAGGAATTATCTGGTATTCTGGCCTTTGTAAGCCTTTTTTTTTTTGTCTTTCCTTTTTTGCTCTCTCCTTTTTTCCCTTCTCTTTTTCTTTTTCCTTTTGCCTGCAACCATTGTCTTCCTAACAAGATAAGTATTTTCTCTGGTGCAGTTGCAGGCTTTGTCTGTAAGTAAACAGGAAGCCTGTTCTTCCATATCCAGTAAGAATATAGTTTTCTTAGTATGGTATTTTGCCAGCGGCTCTTTGCCTAAACTTGGAGTTGTGCTGTCTGTATTACTCCTTCTTTTTCCCAAGTAGCTGCCTGGTTTTGAATTCCACAAATTAAGGTGTTAATGATTACATATGACAGAGGAAGTGCTTCAGGATAGCTCCAAATAATTTGATTAGTCTGGACTTCAGCCTCAGTTTGGGTAGGATTTGTTTCTTTCTTTATGTTCTCAACAGATAACTGTAAACAATCATTCATCTTTTTAGTGCCTTGTTTCCTTTTGGGGTTGCTAGTCAAATGAGACCATTGCCATCCCAGGATCAGAAAGAGATTAATAAGATGCTTTTGCTTTGATACTGTTTGATCAGCTGTAGTTAGATTTGATCCAGAATTGTTCAGATGCATGTGTAAAAATGCAATGGCTACTTAGCATCGTGCCTTCATTTGTAGTTTGGCTGAAGAGGTCCCCTTGTGCAGCATAGCAGATACAGGACTCCATTTGCCAAGTATTCAAAGGGCTTAATTTTTGCTCATACTGCATGGCTCAGGTTGTTGGTTTGTTTTTTTTTTTTTTGATGCTATTGTCAGACTGGTCACAAAACGTGTCTTCTGCAGCTGTTACTGGAAAGCTGTTCCAAAACCTCAATTCAGTGATTGTTGTAAACCACATTTAGTGGCCAGTTTTTTATTTGATTCTCTGCCAGCTCTTCAGTTTTTCTTGCTCAACCATGTTTTGCTTCTCCAAGGTGCCTTCCTCAAATGCATTTTTGGAAGATTTTTGGCAAGGTAAGGTAGGGGGTACTGGCAGTTCTTGCAGAGAGGATGCAGAGGGGGGAAAGGAGAGGGTCATCTGGTCCTTGGAGGGCTGGACAGTTGGCAGGTATGAGAAATGGGACATTGTGGCATAGCTCTTTGAAGTCAAGGCACAGCAGCTTGTTAAAACTGCAAAATCCTAGCAAAACCACTAAAAGGCTCGGGTGCTGGTCTGGGTCCGTGTGGTTGAACTGATGAACAGTTGGGTTTCATCTTGCTTTAGCACCAAACAATTGAATTGATGGACAGTATTTGAAACAAGTGATTTAGGCTTAAGCATATGTCTCTTCTCTGAGTCTTCTGATGCTTGATTTATTCAAGTATAATCAGAAACCTTTTCATAAAGCATCACAGTATGGCTCATAGTTGTCCAGTGACCATTTAAAACCTTCAGAACACTTTCTTCCCTGTTTCTGTTGCAAAGCTTTTTCATCCTCATGATGTAGTTGTCAGTGTAGTCTTCAATGGCATCAAGTTTGGGTGGGTTGTTTTTTGAAATACCTATTCTTTGTTTAGTTCTGTCTCTTTAGTTTTGCTTTAAGTTTATAGTTTAAGTAACAATTGGTTGTGGTGGATCCGATTTTGAACCAAGAGAGATCTCCCATAATTGTTGTCTTAAAATAAAAAAAGCAAAGACAAAATGCCAAATTAATTTACATTATACCTCTAGGGAGTGAGTGTTGTGTTTTCAGTGTTTCCATTGTCTGCTGAATTTTTCCTTCACAGTGCTTTCTAAAGTCTTACATAAGTAAAACTAAGTGGGGGATTGCTTAACCAAATTTTAGTCATATTCTTTTTTGTTTAAAAAGTTTTGTGTTTTAGGTATGTGAACAATCTTTGCAGATCAAGAGAGCTGCAAAATGCTTGTGTGGTTTGTCTATTGCACAAAACAGTGAGAGAAGTTTGGAAGCTTATTTTGAAGCACGGCAAGAGTTGAATCGGACGCTGGAAATTGAATTATCCTTGATTATCTCTCTCTGTCTTTGGGGGTGATGGGACTACTAATATAACGTTCACAGGAATTGCATCAAACTGTTTAATGTCATATCAAGTTTTGGGCAAGCTATGCTCTCCAGAGTTAGGTAGTTTGGAATAAGCTGATACACTTTTTTCTGGTTCTGGTACCTTGTCTGTACAAGCTTTATAGTTGTCTACTTTACTTATTCATGAGTGGCCACGTGTAATCTGTGTTCCCACTCTATTTCTACCAAATCATCCAGAGTTTGAAATACCATCCGCTGCTCACATCTAATCTGCCTTAAAGCTGAACTCATGGTTGATGTGGAGCACAATGATCATGTTTCTCCGGCCTCAAAGAGTTTGGTGATTGCTAATTGCATTCTACATGTTTCATCTGAATTGTGTGCTTGCTTAGACATTCGAGTAGATCAACACCACGTCCCACCTTCCCACACCTTCAGAATAACTAAACAAAGGTTGTCACTGTCTTCCACTATTACCTTTTAGAAATCAGCAAAATAAAAATGTCTTCATGTATCATAATTGCTATTTTAGTTAAGATGAGTTCAACGCCAGGCTGGATGGGACTCTGAGCAACATGTTCTAGTGGGTGGCATCCCTGCCCATAGCCAGGTGGTTGGAACTAGATTATATTTAAGGTCCCTTCCAACCCAAACCATCCTGTGATTCCATGAGGGCATCACCTGGTCAAAAGTGCTAAGTTGAGATTTAAGACTTAGTAGGATATAACTGACGTGTGCTTTGCATCGAAGTTGTTAAAACAATTTCTGTATTTATAAAATACATTATTGTCTTTTAAATTTTGTTCACCAGCAATATCTAAGTGTATTGACACCAGATGAATTTTCTTTTGTCTTGATTCCTTCTCCTTTAGCCTGAAAAGGACCAAGTGATACTATTCTTTTGAAAGTAAGGTAATTACAGTGACATCGTCACTTCAGAAGTGTTACAGGTCAGACTGCATAGTTTGTGGATAGACAAGTTACTTAAATAGGAGTTTAATTATAACATACAATTTCAGTGCTTAGAGAAACTCTGTACAAGTTATTTGTGTTTCGCTGTAGTTTTCATAGTATAAAAGAATTCTTTGACCAAGGCTAAGTTGGTCCTGATTAGCTCTGAAATACTGTAAAACTCTCCTAACAGAGCTTCCATGCCTCATCATGGTGAGTTTGACAGTATAAATGCAATTTCCTTCCAGCCCCATCCTGTCCTAAAAGGACCATGGCAGGAAATCTTGTTGACTGTCATTAATGTGAGAACTCCCTTGCCAAGGACGTGTTTTACTGAGCTGCAGGGCTTACAAGTAGCTGTTATCTTAATCTTCCTTCCTTTTCCCCTTCAACAGAAAAAGGGGAAAAATGCAGCTTATGAAAGCAGATGTCACAAAGAGGAAGAAAATGCATCGTATTGAATATTGAATTGAGGAAGGAGCTGTTTCTCTTGCTGTACTCTTTATTTGTATACAAACACCAGTTTGCCTGTGGGTTGTGTTCTGTTTGTTTGTTTGTTTTTCCTGAATGCAGTAGCTGAGAAACTGAAATGGGGAACTTTTGGAGTTGAGCGGCAGAAGCAAAGTTTGCAGGTGCATGTAAGACAGACAAAGGCTGGGTTCACATGTGACAGTTACTATGTGGCATATGGAACATAGAATGGATTCCTTTTAGGTAGAGAGAGTAATCTGACCAACATCTTGTGTTTATGCATGTGAGCGTCACTTAGATGGATAAAAAAGCATTCTTTCCTCTGGTAATGCTGGACCTTCTGTTAGTCCTCCAGCTGACCTTGTACTGCCTGCTTTGGGGTGAGATGAGCATGTTTGTTGTTCTGCGTTTTGTCAGCTTGGTTAATCGCAATCTCTCTATTTTTATAGAACAAATTCGATTAAAGAATATAAGGAACGTATATGGAAGATGCTTGTGGTACCGCTTGCGACTGCTAAAACCGCAGCAGAACATAATTCCTACAGTGAAGTACGTACGTTTCATTTGCATGACTTTCCATTAAAGAAATTCTTACTTTTCTTTAAATAAAAATATATTGGTTTGAAATCAAACCAATTAGTTACTTTTTTAATGGCAGGAATTAGTTACTTTTGCATCACTAAAGAGAGATTTGCAATCTGCTGTATTTGAATAATTAATAGGTAATAATTATTATCTAGTAGGGCTTGAAATCAAGATGTATGTTGCTTGTCCTGTATAAAAATCTGATAAATGAGACTAGTGAGCCTCATCTGTTAAAAAAAAAAGTAAACAATGCATTTATTTGTTCAAAATAATAATTCTCCCTCACTGAAATTAGTAGTGCTAGTGAATATCTCTTGATTTAAATATCTAGTATGTGAACATATATATTCAAATATAAAAGAATAATAGCTACATATGTTTAAAGGTGAAGGCTTTCTATCCATCAGTTCTTTGTCACTCTCACCCTCAAAATATTTTGCTGTCTGTTAATGCACCTGTGTCAGCTTTTTGCGTTTTGGTTTTATTCTTTTTAACACATTGTCTAGGATCTAGTTAAAATTGTCCTTTAAAAATAGGAAATACTAATGTGTATCTGCTGAGGACAGAGATTTAAAGAACAGAAAGAGACTTTGTGATAGTGGATTGTCTTTGTTGAAAACTAGGAGAAAAAGTGGTATTAAAACTGAAATACTAATACCTACTTTAATGTTTCTTGCTGTTTTAATACTGTTTCTTGAAGAGTGATATCAAATGGGTTCTAGTGTTATTAGCATGGTGCTACAGCTAGTGGATTTGTGTATTTAAAAAATTCTTTTCTTCCAAACAGGAAAATAGTCCTCCTTGCTGGCTGGGCATTATTTTTGTTTCTTGCATACAAAGTTTCCAAAACAGACAGAGAGTATCAAGAATACAACCCTTATGAAGTGTTACATTTGGATCCTGTAAGTAATAGCATATTTCACTAGTTTGTACTATTGTAACTGTATATTCTGTGTGTAGATGTCTAATCTTAGGCTTGTTTTTTCAAACAAAGTAAGTTTAGCGAATCTGTCTAGTGTTTTTGTTCTTTTTTGGCATGTGAAAGTTGCTGCTGCATATTATGAAGTCTGTTGTTATGTGTTTTTTGCCTATATCTGTACCAATTTATAATTTTTGTATCTAGCTCCTTCAAAATTCTAGTAATGTAGTGAGGTGAGTTTCTTAAATCTATTTTGAATCTTACTCTGATGTTGTCTTCCTCTCTTTGTACAGGAAAACAGAAAAAAAATCTTCTTTATATGCCCTGTATAAATCTTCTCAATAGCCACTTTTAGGGATGCTGAGGAAACTGTATAAACAAGAATGTGAATTCATTTGATTTACAGTTTTTGTACAGAGCAGTATTTCCCTTATAAATGAAAGGTTTCACTGAAGGGTGTTGGTGATGCACATTTTGATGTAGTGCAGGCTAGCTTGAATCTCAGTTGTATCTGTGACTGCAAACAACAAATTCTAAACAGTGATACCAGCCGGTAGTTTTATTAAACTGGGATAAAAAAAGATGTAGTGCTTATCTAGAAAATAGATGCAGTGCTCTGTTTATACTGAAGGACTGATTCAAAATGGATGCAAAAAATTACATATCCCAAGGATAGACCTTCTGAACTTCTTCTAAACTCTTTTTTAGTCTTGTCAAACTCTTTCTCTTCATCTTAACCACAATACCTCAAGCAGATTCTCTGCTTATGTTAATTATTTCCTGATCCAAGGCTCCTCTTTTGAATAACAGTAGAGTCATCTTTCCAGTTCTGGAGTCTGAGGTATGTTTCACTCTCAAGTCTAAAGTAGTACACCGTGGATCCAGCTCAGCACAAGAATATGAATGAGGTTTGAAGGTACCTGTTTTGATTAAATGTGAAGTATATTGTTATAGTATGAGAGAGCTTAAATGTATGTGAACACTAGCAAATACATCTCTTGCCTTTAAGTGATGACTTGTCAGCATAGAAAAGCAGCACCTTGTGCTAAGAAAGCCATGGTAGCAGATGAGTAGTCTGTAGCCTATTTCTAGCTAGACAGGTAGAACACCTGCCTGTCATGTCTAAAGCCAAGTTACTACAGTTCAACCCCTGCTCAGCACCTCTGTGACTCACAGATTGCTGTCTTGAGTTCTCTCACTGATGCACAGGAAGGAGCAATACAAGTTTTTACTGCTGAATGGTATCTGTTGGACCCATGCAGTTTAAATGTTCATATATCTGGGTTAACTTCGATTAAACAAATCAGGCTAGGGATTAGGTCATCAGGATTTTCCTTTGTTATCTGTGGGAAACTTCTACAAGTAACAACTCAGAGGGGAAAGAAAGGAATGTATGTAGTGAATTGTAGTTTTGTGTTTATTGGTGAAAACTTGTACACATGCTGAAGACACATGCAACTTACCCAGGTAGAGAAACCAGTTCTGGAATGCCTCAAGACCTGAGGGATGGAGCGTGTTGTCATAAGGACAAGCTGAATGAAAGCCAGAGATCTTAAAAGGGGGATGCAGAGATGGTGGTGAAAATAGATAGCTGAAGTAGGGCTCAAAATAAGTGTTCAAAATCTCAGAGTGTGTTTCTTTTATATATTTCTTGCTTTCAGGCAATTTCTGTTAAATCACTTGAAAGACTTTTAGTTCAGACTATGTGAAAATTAACAGCTTTCTTCTGTTACCGTTCAAGTGGAACCTTGAGAGTTGTTGCTAACCCTGCTGATGAAGTGATACAGATGCTGGAGTGTAGTTAGATGATGGAACTGTTATTGTTGTTAAAAAAAACCCCCAAAAAACACCAGCGAACCACCCCCGAATTTAAAAAAAATAAAATAGTACCAGATGCGAGCACTTTGAAGTTTTGATGCACACTAATTCATTTCTTCTTTGTATTTACACTCTAGTCAAGATTATTTTTTTATTTTATGTTAGCATGTCAGTTTATAACAAGAGGCTTTTTTTTTTCTCCAGAGAAGAACCACAGCACCAACAAAGTGCAGATAACGTACATACATCTGATTTTATATGTAATATCAGCGCTGTGTTTTGAACATAGACTAGCTCTTTTTGAAGCACATCACTTGAATTCTTTATTACATAAGGCACTCAAAGTTAAAGATTTATTTAATAAGTATCTGTACTGCAGTTTTAGAGATGGGGTCCAAGGCATAAAGATGAAGCTAGGAGTGATTATAAATTTGATTCTTTAAATAAGACAATTGAGCATTAATTTTTCTTTCTTTGCAAGTATTTAATATAGTAACGCTCTGTGTTCCAAGCAGACTGACACCAGCTGTCCAAGGCTACTGTAAGTCAAGCCTAACCTCTGTAGCCTAGCTTTGGAAAATGAGGAGTAAGCAATTAATGTAGATGGAAAAATTGTCGTCAACTTATCGGGGATCTTATGCACCCTCTGTGTCAGAGAGGAAAGATGAGTTTTGGTTTTTTTATAGGCAGCACTCATGTGAGCCACGGAAACACATCTCTACTCAAACAGCTTGGGGTTTTTTTATCCTTCTCTTTGTTCTTTCCCCCCTACTTTCTAGCTTCTGCTCTTTATCTGGCATTCTTTATCTAGTCTTGAAACTCCTCTTTTTAGCTGGAATCTAATTTATAATGGAGAAAATTCATCCTGTGCATTAAATGAGGCAGGGATGCTGTTGAAAAATAGTGTTGGAATATGGCAGACTGTATAAAGTGAGATAAAGTAACAGCAAGTGAAGCCTCAGGGTAGTTTCATTTCTAGTTTAAATTTATTGAAACAGTACCATCATCTGTAAATAACTTCTTGTGTGTTTATTATGCAGTTAAGGTCAGCATGCTAGACTTCTCCAGCACAAAATATTAAAAAATATTGTGGTAGTTCTTGTGTGAACCTTAGCATATAACATGTAGAAAAAGCTTTAGCTGAACTTACTATAAGGTTTTATGGGTTTTCTCGAGTAGTGAAGTTCACAGTCCAAGCTGGAGGTTAATGCACAGGGGATTGTGTTGGTGGCATTTAACAATATGCTCGAGTGCAATAAAAATCAATCTTTCTCAGGTATAGGTAATGTATTCCCTTTGTTCAAGAAGTTTCAAATAATTTATGGGTAGGATGATTCTAGTCAAAGGCATTTTTAAGTGGCAGGGAAATCTGTTTCTGGTGACTGACAGATTTATTTCTGCATACAAGCTGCAAGTGGACCATCATACTTGATCTATGAACTCTTGCTTAAATAGAAGAATACTGCAAGTGAAAATTCCTTGTATTCATGACTATGTTTAACATTTGTCAAACAGATAAGAAATCCTTCCCTTTTTTTTGTTTCTATGGATGGATAAGCAAAATAATCCAGAAAAAAACCAGTATTCAGTCATCTGATTGTCTTTGAGTTAGACTGTGACTGCTGTCTTCATTTAAAAACATAATGGTTATAAGAATGTTATCAGAGAAATAATAATGTTTTCATGAAATATATTTATATAGTTTCATGATCCTATGTTAGAATATAATTCTTCAGTGAATGGTTCAGAAAAATACTACACAATGTATCTTAGGATTATATATAAGAATGAATTTTATTTAAAGTATTTATTAATAAATGCAAACCTTTCCTTTTGAAGGGAGCCAGTATATCGGAAATAAAGAAACAGTACCGTGCACTATCCCTAAAATACCATCCAGATAAAGGAGGAGATGAAGTTATGTTCATGAGGATTGCTAAGGCCTATGCAGCGTAAGTTCCTTTTTTGCCTCTGAAAAAAGGGAATCATAATATTATGGGGAGGACAGCCTTTACAGTAAGAACAAGGGTGGCCTAAGCAGGCAGGAAGAAGTGTGTTCAGGTATGTAACAAATGTCAAAACATGTCTTCATGCAGTGTGTATTTGCGTTGTACAGGTTAGGAAGGATAATTTGTTTTACACCTGTCAGAATACCGTAAGGTGTTAGTTCTTTGTGTTAACTTTCATGTCAGCTAGGAAAAGTGTTTCCAGTATAACACATATTAAATCTTAAAGATGACAAAGAACAGATGTTGTGGTTTTTAACCAGCCAAATCTGTGACAGCAGTTTTGAAGTGATGCTTAGAAAATAAATACGCTATTCATTTCACCTGGTGGTAAAGCCAAAGAGTAAAAGACAGTACTTTACCTGTTCGGTCCAGTGAAAAGGATGTTTCATTCTGGATCTGACTGTTTTCTCTTGCTCATCCCTGTCCCTTTCCATTTGTGCTTGCCATGCAGTCCTGATTTTTTACTTGGTGACTGATTCCTATTACCTGTGTGGTTCTTAAAAGCTGAGTCCTTGAATCTGCTTTTTCTCTAGAGTATTTTGGTCTTATCTCTTACAGCACTTTTTTTTTTTTAGTATCTGAGAGATGTCTAATGTTAGAATTTGGTATAAAGGAAATGAAAATATAGGAACTTCAATACACAGTTCTATCACAATACCAGAGAGATTCCTGTTACTGGTGTCTCTAATGCTCTCACTGTCACGATGCTGATGGGAAGGCATGTGTAGCTTGAAGCCAACTGGAGCCCGTTGTTCTCTCCAGAATTCTAGTTGTCTGGTTTTTATACTCTGTTGGACTGAGCAAGATATTTACTTCCCCCATGCTGGTGTCTCAAACTTGAGACATTAATACTTTTTTAATGCACTTGAAGAGAAATGTTTATACCACCTTGATCCCCTCAGCTCTGCTGATAGGTTTTTTTATGTAAAACCAAGGCCACCTTTGTGTCCCCGTTGCGCTGAGGTGGTGTCAGCTTCTTCGCAGCAGATGTGCTGAGTCACTGTGGTCACTTAGAGCTTCACAGCATGTGGCTCTTGCCCATCCCTGCTGAGACTTCTTCAGTTACTGGGGTTTATTGGGTCAGTCACATCATCACAGAACCTAGGAAGTTGATGACTTCTGCCTTGAAGTCAGTTGTGTGTTTGGTTAACCTTACTGATTAAGAGTCCTGTTTGGGAAGAGCTGGAAAGGAGAACCAACACCATGCTCGCTTGAGCAGGTTGGAAATCATACTTTTTACTTAAACACATCTGTATCACTTTGAAAATCTTTTCAGCAGGAAATTCTGGTATGCCTTTTTGAACTCCTGAAACATTTAAATTCTTTGCTTTGCAAGCTAGTACTCAAACACTTAGTGCTATACTTCAGTACTTCAAACACTAGTGCAAGGGCCGTGGCAGAGGTATATTATGAGGGAAATGGTGGTGAAGTTCCTTAGCCGTGCTGTCTTGAAAGAGTGTAAAAGCTGCCTATTTGGTGAATCTGCTTGTCAACAAATGGGAGACTTAGAAATGATCAGGAGAGGCCTGACTTCGCTGGGTTTCTTACGTGAGACAAAATACAGTGAATGCCTGGTACTCTGTTTTCTAAAGCAGTATTCTTCCTCCTAGTAACAGAGATTCTGTTAAGGTGGCGTACAATTGCCAAAAAACTGTCATTACTGAACAGGCACTGAAACTGTAAGATTTAGGAGGTGGTGTCTTATTAAATAAGAGAGAAATAAATTGTGAAACTAGGATTTCCAGGAAAAATAAAACAGCACCAACCAAGCACAGGCTGTTGAAGGCTAAAGGTCTAGAATAAGATAAAGGCCCATATGGACTACTTCTGATTAATCATTTCATGTTCCATATTTACCTTCCTTCAAAAAAAAAAGATAAGTTTCAACCTTTGTCTTTCGAAATTTACAGTGCTGTAACTTGGCGTCAAAAAGTATTGTGTCCTGATGGGTATGCATTGTCATGAAGGGGAGATTTGATTGTGCCATCTCCTGCATGTTCA
This sequence comes from Platysteira castanea, assembly GCA_013397175.1. Classification (NCBI taxonomy): domain Eukaryota; kingdom Metazoa; phylum Chordata; class Aves; order Passeriformes; genus Platysteira; species Platysteira castanea. The sequence goes on from VYXC01006220.1 coordinate 122,083, forward strand.
TCTTCTGTGTCTGATTTCTTTTCTTGTCAGAGTGCTTAAAGAATTTGTTTGTGTATCAAGGAGAAATAGGGCAGTATTGCTTGCTATTAGATTTCATACAAAAAAATAGCAGAATCTGTTTAGCTTTCCAAACCATCCCCAAAGGATAGTATGGCTGCCACATTGTAAAATTTCTGTTTGTTAAAGATTTAGAGAGATGTTTTCTGTATTAACTTTATATCTCTTCTTGTAACTAGTTTAACTGATGAAGAGTCACGGAAAAACTGGGAAGAATTTGGTAATCCAGATGGACCACAAGGTAACAACTATGAACGACGGAAGTCCTGTGATCTTTGTAGATTGAGATGTGTAATATCTGATCAGTCAAGAATCACTCAGAACTTTAAATAATAACTTTCTCCTAAGATGGGAGGCAATGCATCCAACCAGTTATTTTCGGGCTCTGGAGCGGGTGATAGCACGGAAAGGCAGGAAGGAGTTTGCTTTCACAGTTCTCAAACTTTTTATTAAGTTTAAAAGAGAAGGGTTTTTTTAATTAGTCAGGTTCAGTAAGTATCTAGAGAGACTTGACAATATTAATGGAGATATAAGTAAAAAACAGAATACTACTTACCAGAAACATGTCGATTTTAAGTATTTCTTGATATTTGTGATCAAATACTAGAGATGTATATTGAAAAATTAGCAACTAGTCATAGTGCAATAAACACATTTTGAAAGGAAGTACATGGGGATATTGTTTCTGGGCAGGTAGCTACATGAAAATAATCCTCATGATGGTGTGTCAAAGTTATACACTAGGTGATCCAAACTAAATGAATTTAAGACTGAAAGTTAATTTTTTTCCCTATTTGCAGTTGTGTAAATTGCTTGTAAAACACCTTTGTCATTATTTAAGTGGCCTAGTAAGGAAAAATGTTGCATATTTCTAGCTGATACTCATTACAGGCAAAATGGAAACCTGCCATTTGTTAGGGCAAGTTGTATGACATGTCTGTGTGGAATGAGTTAGAGCCAGCTTGGAAATAATAAACGGAATTTGTAACTTAATTCTGAAGTTACAGGATGACATGAGGGTACTCTGTCATCTGTACTGTAAATTCTTCTTCTGAATTATATCCACCCAACATAGAACATTAATTTTTAAAGTTAAAAAAACCAACCCCCACCCTTGAACTGGTGTTTCAAAGAAATAGAAAAATCTTCCCTCTTCCTTCAAAAAACCAGCTTTGCCAACTAAATCACAGTCTGACAAAGGCATTTCTGATGGACTGAGGAGGTGGATCAGCTTCTTTAATCGCTATGTTTTATAACATAACAGATTTCTATCAGCTCCTACCTTCTAGTGCTTTCTTTGCTTAGCAAAAAGGAGGTCTCTGTCCCTCTTGCTGCAAAATACAAATAAAATCTTTCTTCAGAAATGCTGTCACAGTATCAGCAAAATGGTACTGTAAATTTTAATAGCTTTCCTAGGACCTTTCTGGATGCTAAATTGTTCTCCACATCCATAAGCAACTCTCTTAGTGTTGCCAAGGCATAGGATTTGAAGTTAGGCAGTTGTGTCAGTGTCCTTGAATGGACCTGAAGCTGTGACTTCAAAAGAAAACTCAGCCAAAACTTGAGAATTAAAAAGCACGAACATCCTTGCTTGGCTTAGTGATTGCTTTCACAAACCTAAGAGACTTTGGATTCCCAGAGGGCCAAATGAAATGATTTTTTGGCAGGGTAGCAGTTCGTACTGTGAGCGTTAAGCCTCTTGCTCTTCTGAAAACTCTGCCTCAGACTACAGTGGAATTAGAATTCTCTAATTTATTTCTAGACCTCTCATTATTGTTTGAGACATCTGAAGGGTGGAGAGGTCCCTGAAATTTTCTCTCTCCCTCCTCTATTCTCTAACCTTGTTCCACATTGAAGTGTGCAGGGCTTTCTAATTTAGTGAAATTCATCTTCTCTTTATTTATACATCTGTGGTGTAAAAACAGGTATCTAAGCTGTGTACTCTGTCTTCTAGTTCTGTATAGACAAAAGATGGATACAGTGCCTCACAGACGTATTTTTTGGACTGAGATGAAGCACATCTGGGGTTAGACATGTCCAGCCAAGTTTGATGTGGTATGTCCCACCCTCTGTGCCCAGCACAGAGGAGCAGGGAGCAGCATTCCCACTACCAGCTGAGGTAGTGGGAGACCAGATGCAGGCAAACAAGGGGTTTTTGTATTTCTATGACTTGCTCCTTTACTAAAAGTAAATGCTAAATCATTTGAAGAGTGTTTACAAAGAGGTGAGGGGGATCTGAAGAGTAGTCTACCAAGAGCAGACTGAAGATAGTCCACTGAAAATGCCTTGTGATTAAAAGCCTATTTTCTCTTGGTATTTGCTGGTGCTTCAGCTCAGTGAGCATGAGTGGGGGCAAGGAGACTCTCAGACGAGAAGAGAAAGAGCTTTTTTACTGAACTACTTCTGTTCCTGGAATAGTTTGAAGCTACAGTCGTAAAGGTCACAAATATTGTAGTAAACTGAAATTTATTCCATCAGTACAAGACAGATTTTTAGTAGATTCTTCTAAAAATCCATCATCATTAACAGATAAGAGTCTGGAGACCTTCCTTCTCCAGAGCAAAGCATTTCCTGTAACTCAATGTGGTAAATTTGCCGGGTATTATCTGGTTGAACTGCTAAGGTTGAGGTGTGGTCAGGCTTGTCAGATGTTTGATTGGAGACTCAAAGAATAGTAATTTTCAACTTACAGAAGTCACGTTAGGCTTATGCATAACAACTGTTTATTTGAATTGATAGCTGTCAATCCGTTGGAGAGAGCATCAGTGTAGTGCCTAACTACAAAGGGATCCTAGTGTGTCCTTATTTGAGGCGTTGCTCTCATGAATAGCTGCTAGTACTAAGGAAAGCATGTTGTTTTTATTTTAAGCAGGTCCATTGTCGATTAGGTGATGGGGATTCCCAGACCAGGAATAGAGAGAAAAAGAGAAGAGGCTGCTTTGCTCTTTGTTTATTTCATCTGAAGGCGAAGTCCGAGGGCAAATAGTCCGAGCAGAAGCAGCAAAGCAGCCTTAGCAGCAGCGTTCCACAGCAACAGCATTCCTATTCTATACTATTCCTATTCTATTCTAACTTCTAACACACCGGGATATACATTATATTCACTAATTAAGCGATCAGTATAGAACACGATTCTAATTCTACTTCTTCCAACCTATCAAAACTTAATTCTATTTTACGAAAGTAGTTGTAACTCTTACACAAATCCTACATAGATTTTACGCATATGATCTCTATCTGGTCTTTTTGTTTAGGTACACAACTTATCTAAAAAATACCACTAATGTAGCAGTGTTTATATTTTGTCTAAGACAGGGTACTCTGTGAAAGGTACCACTGCTGTACTAAAGAACTAGGTTTAAGGTCTTTATAACTTGACTAATACAGTTTCTCAGTGTTTAAGACACTTAAAAAATATTTCTACTGAAAACTAAAGTTTATACTTCTATTTTATATTTGTGTGACGCAGCTTCTAAAGTGATTTTAATTCAGATCCCATATTCTGATTTGTTTCTGGGCCTGCAGAACAGAGACCCAGAGAGACTCGCATTCCAACAGTCTATAAAGTCTTACTTTCTTTTCTTCCCCCCGTTGGTTTCATAGAACTCCTAGTACTGGGATAGATAGTGTTTGCAAAATTTAATTTATTACCACCAGTGTCTGAAGACAAGCTGTTCTATGCTATTCCTTATTCAGATCTGTATGCTGGAGATGTTAGAGATTCATGTCTTCTGTTTTCTGTAGCCTAACTTCTTTTGAGTTGAAAAGTGTTCCTTTTTCTTTCTTACCAATCACACAGAAATTTGTACTAACAGAGGATTTTGTGTTTACAGTTTACAGCTTAGAACATTTTCTTAGAGGGAGAAACCAATAGAACTTCCCATAGAAGTCATTTGCTCCCACCATTTTCTTGCAGTTCATTTGTTTACTAAACTATGTATATTTAAACTGCTGAAAACCCTGCAATGCAAAACTCATAAATCTTTCAATCTGTGAAATTTATATATATANTTCACTGCAATATGTTAAGCTAAAATATTTAGTATTTCAGGTGTTGGATTTAAGTCTTGTTATTTTGTTGCATACTTGGAGTATTTCTAATTTGTTGCTTGCTTTTGCTATATTTGTTAAAATTTTACTTGTTGAAGTAATAAACATAGTAGGGTTTTTTTGTGGGTTGGTGGTATTGTTTGTTTATTAGACATAATGTGACTTTAAAAACATTTCTCAATATTTTATAGTGAATTTCTTTTCTTTCATCCTGCAGCTACGAGCTTTGGTATAGCTTTGCCAGCTTGGATTGTGGATCAGAAAAATTCAATTCTGGTGAGTCAGCTTACTTAGCTCAAGATTTTAAGGTGAACTTTGAAGTGTTTTTGGAAAAAAAAATTGCTTAATAATGCACATTTTTAGTCAAAACACATTAATACTTTGGTCCAAATGCACGTCTTTAAAGCAAATTTCCACTGCATCACAGTTTAGCTGCCAACTTTTTAATTATTGAGGAAACTGACCTGTGACAATGCATGAGTCATTTAAACTGCTTCATACGTGAATCACACTAAACTGATATTCCTTATTTAAGCCCTACCTAATTATATTATTTGTAAATTGCTCTTCAGAAATAATGACAGCTATTATGCAATAAGCTTGTGTTAATTTGTAGTAAGCTTGTGGTAGCACTATTTGACTGTATTTTAGAATAAAGATTAAACAAGAGTGGTATTAAGTAGCCACAGTATCTAATACAGTATGTTTTGCATTTTTTCTGTAGGTGTTGTTTGTATATGGATTAGCATTTATGGTTATTCTTCCAGTTGTTGTGGTGAGTATTATCTGATCAATATTCTACCGTCTGTAACCAAGCTGTAAACAAAGCTGTCTTAGACATTGGATTGCTCATTCTTGCCTTTCATGGAGTGCGCAAGTGAGCTTCTTTTAAAAACATGGTATTTTCTTTTGTTGTCAAAAAGGTGTAGCTGTTGTAGAGTTTCCAGAAAAATGCAGTGCCATGATAGAGAGGGGACTGCAGGGAACATATTAGATATCACAAGACTAGCTAAATTATGTAATTTGTCTTGTAGCTTCTTTTGCAAGAAAATTGAGGTGATGAGCTCAAGAGGATATTCAGTGGTGTTATAGCAGAGTTAAGACTGAGATGTCTCTAGCTGTTGGTGCTAGAATGATTACTGCAGGTGGAACATGTGGTTGACTTGGTTGTTCCTGGCTGCCTTTGTTTTCATACCTTCAGTTTTTATTGATCTTCTGTACACCATTAGATGTCTGCCTTAGAGATTGCTTTGTGTGAGGAATCAGTTGCTAGGTGAGTGTTATTTCAGGGCTCAGGTTTGCCCTACAGGATTGCTTTTGAACCACTTACCCACTTATGTCCCTTATCCACTGATTGTGCATTTGGGGTATGGCATGAAGCAAGACTCAGAAAGTTGACACTGAAAACCCCTCATGTTCTTGAGAAGATTTTCATTTGAAAAAGTGTCCTGAGGTCTTGGCAGCTGCTTGCATCAGTGTGTGCGGAGACTCAGAGAGACATTTTCCCTTCCCTTTGAGTCTTTCTGTGTAATTGAAGATTGAGTTTAGAAGATTAAATGTGGTTATTTCAGCAAGTTGTTGAATAAAAAGTTTAAAATCCAGGGTGCAAAAATTTTTCATGCCTTTCCCTTTAGGATTCAGTTGATGTCCGTTGATGTTTTTTTGTATACTCGTAGTGATTTATACCAGGTTTATCATAGCTCAAATGAAAGGAAAACAACCTTGCTGTTGATACAAAGAAATGTTCTGAGCACAGAAAAAAGTCTGCCTCTTCTTGCCCCATACCAGATGTAGACTTGTACATTCACTTGTCACTGTAAATTTCTTTTACAGTCAGTGAAGAGGAATAGTCGTTTTTATGGAGCAAGTTATTTTATCATTGCATTTTAAAGTAGACATACAAGATAATTCATGCCTTTAATGGGCCTGTTTCTCTTTCATGAATCAGTAAAGTAGCTGAAGTTAACTACAGTGTAGTCATCCTATGTTTGATGAGCATCTAAAATAAAGAAAGGCTACTTCCACCCTTTGAATCTAGATTAATGAAAAAGGAAAATACTGATAAGTAGTTCTTTCCAGACCTCCACTGACTTAAATAATGTTGTGTACATGAGGCAAGAGACAGGAGCGGTATCTGTAGAAGCAGTTAAGGCAGCCTTTTTTGTGTAGATTTGGACTGGCTTGTTACATTTTTCTTCCAATACCTTTACTTGTACAAATATTTGATAACTGTGGGATTATAATTAATTTCTTTTATGGAGAAAAGCATTGTAGAAAGCTGTGTACTATTTTTTGTGAGGGTTCACCTATTCATGGAGAAATCAAACCTTATTTATTAAAAAATTTGTTTGAGCCAGTCCTTGAGCATTTCCCAAATAGTTAAGTAGATTGCAGAATTCTTTCTATAGTGGGGAAAGTCACTCTTATTAAATTAATAGTAGTAAGCATCATTTACTACTTTACTGCTTGTTGCTCCTCACTTATGGTAGACTTCACAGTAGGTTGAGGAGTATCTTTGATGTGTTTTCTTGTATTAAATGAGCTTTGCTTACAGGGAGGACTTTAATGAACAGATTGCAGTTTATAACCCAGCACACCATTTTTCTGAAAATATATTAGGTGGTACAACCACTGTAGAGTGAGTTCTGTAATTTGAGTCACCGGTGTAATGCTAATTAGGGAATTATAAGAGTGTTGCTGAAGGTTTGGAAAACTTCTTTTGTCAACCTGAAGGTGTATGGCTTAATTCTGAAATTTACAGCAAGAGCCCCATGCCACATCCCCCTCTCCAGAAGATTCTCCTTCTGAAAATAATTTTCTGATCAGGTGACTTATTTCACAGTTTGGAAAATTTTGTCATAGTGAAAGAAATCTCTTTGTTCTTGGTTTGGTCTTGGTCTGCCTAAATTAGGTTTGGATGCTGTGTTGCACTGTAAGGAGCTACCACATCATATATAGAAAGTGGTAAATTGAGTGAGTTTACTGTTCAGTGGATTTCTTGAAACAACACCAGAAATAAACCAAGCAGTGTCTATGTGTGCATGTGCATATGCTGGGGGAAATTCTCTAGGCTAGAGGTCGTTTAGAAATGTTTAACATTAGATTCTCTCAGATGAATTTGTCAGTGTGCTTTTAAAATTCGTGTCAGCAGATGTTTTTTGTTTCCCTCTCCTTTCTGAAATTCAGTTAACCTCAGCATAGGTAAAATCAGTTGGGCTGAGTTACCTGGTTGTTGACGGACATGAGGTCATGCAGTATGGCTGTTTTGATGCTTCCTTGTAGCTGACATCAGTCTGTTCTTGTTGAATATTTCAGGGTTCCTGGTGGTACCGATCAATACGATACAGTGGAGATCAGATTCTCATTCGGACAACTCAAATATATACATATTTTGTCTATAAAACCCGGAACATGGACATGAAACGTAAGTAAAAGGCATCTTGAGCTATAAATGTTCATCTGGAAATGTCAGTTTGCCAACGTTAAAATACTCCTATGTTGTAAGCCTTATTTAGGTTAAAGTAATGCTTCTCATTCCTTTAGAGTGTTTTTAAAACTTGATTCCGTTGCAGGCGAAGCATACTCTGTAAGAAGACTTAAATATTTGGGAGAGGGAATTGTATAGATCTATAATGATGTTTATCTATACACTAAAAAGAAAGAAAGAAAGAAAAAGGGCAATTGTATGTTGGGAAAAACATGCTGACCTGCTTGTAGCCCTCTGTTGCCAGTAGGAGCCAACCTGTATTTGTGTGTTTTCTTCTGTTAGTGTAACAAAACAGGCTTTGGAATTTTTTTAGGGGCTTCATAAAATTTTTATATGCGTGAAGAATGAAATAGCATTCCTGGTTTTTTTTTTGATGTTAGAATAGAAAGCTAAATTTCTGTTAAATTGCTATCAGTTTCATGTTATTTTGTTACTTGTTTGTAGCTTTCAATATACTTACTTTTCTTGTCTACTCCTTTATTTTAAAAGAATAACCCCCCTCTCCCCGTTCTTCTGGGGAAAGCTGTAGATGTATTATGTTGGTGCAAAATTATATCTTTCAGTTTGGGGGCTGGCATAGACCTGAAGAATTGGCACAGTACTACTTAGTTCTAGATAGGATTTAACTAGACTGCATGCTCAGGCCAATTGAAAAGCAGACTAGAAGAACCTCCAAAATCTTCTAGAGAAGAGGTTCATAAATATATTTTCTTACTCCTTTGAATTGCGCTGATTTTCAGCTTCAAATTTGCTGGAAGATTGCTGGAATCTGCTCTTGATCCATCTTCTTCCTACAGAGCAGAAATGCTTCACAGATGATCCAAGAAGTGTAGGGGATAAGAGTATGGAAAGATGTTAGCCTTCTATTCACAGGACACGTGGATTTGTGTGTGGGATTAGTTCAGACTGGTTTATACTCTTTGTCATACTCCTATGCTTTTTCCCCTCTCCAGCTACGTGAGAAAAGAGGAATTGGGAGAGTAGGTGAGACTTCAGAAGTTTAAGGAGATCACTTTCTTTCTCCAGACTTGTCAGTAGTAGATTATTTCATATGGCACCTTGCTCAGAACCCAGCTTTGAGGCTTGCCTTGTGTCTCCTACAGATTGGTTAAAAAGTTAACTTTAGGTGTAAGTGGCCTTATTTAAGGACTTAACATTTTTAGGTAGTTCTAGGATCAGAGGCAGGTCAGTTTTTTCTACTGAGATCTGTCGTGCAGTCTGAATGAAAACTGAGGTGCAGCTGAGGTGGCTTAGACAAACCACACAGTGGTCAGGTAAGGCTTTTGCTTGGTTGTGAATTCCACTGTAGTGTGGTGTATCAGTGTCAGCAAATGTAATCAAACCAGGCTAGGGATGATGAGACAAATCTGCATGACTTGCCTTGTTTTAAGGTAATTTTTCAGGCTTCAGGGCAAACAAACTTTTAAAATGTCCTTTCCTGGAGATTTACAGTTGTTGATCTTAAATAATGGGCAGATATTTATAGTCATCTGAAAGTCTTCAATATGCTGTGCTGAGGAAGTGAATAGATAATCGAGCATGGAAATGAAAATTGATGCTCAGGGAATTGACTCATTGTTAATAGTTTGAATTCACTGGGCACTGCAGGTAGGCAAAAATAACTTTGACTTGCTCATAGGAGCACTTGTTCAAAATTTAAGAAGGAAATTGGAGTGACTACTGGTGGAAAAGTTATTTTAACTGGAGCAAACGATTCTGTGAGCTCTCTGATTGTCTGAGGGGTCTGGTATGTTCATGAGCAGAAAGCTCACAATGGGACTGAAATATCCAGTTATCTAGGGCTTTCATTTTAATTACACTACTAAATGTTTTGTGGTAATATGGATTTTCCTAATCACATTAAGAAAAGATCAGTCCATCATCTTTGTGCAATTTGTTTGCAGGATTATTTACTGAACTGCTTTTCTAATAATTAAAAGAATTTTTCTGGTGAATTTTCAATGCTGACTGAACAGAAAATGGAGTTGAAATTTTACCCTTCCTGCCTCCCTCTTCCATACACGTTGTCATGCTGCTGCAGGCACATGGATTGCTGAGAGGAATGGTTCTGTGAGCATGCAGAAATAGTCAAACTGCTGTGCAGTGATGTCTGCTAGTCCTAATGAAGTCTAATTGTGTTTTTTTGAAGACATTTACTGTCAAATGCTGAACTTGATACCATGCAAAATTGAGCCTTGAATGATCTCTTTTGTCTTGTGCCAGACATTGATTCCTGCCTCCTTTGCCCTGTGGCAGTAGTAACTGATCCATTAACTAGAGAACATGGATATTCATGATTGTTCGGGGAGGAATGGGAATAAGTTTTATGGTGGAAGGTTCTGAAGAAATCAGTTGGTGGCTTAGGATGTTGACATTTTCTTTGTCTGACTCCAATTATCTTTGCAGGGCTTATCATGGTTTTAGCAGGGGCATCTGAATTTGATCCTCAGTACAATAAAGATGCGACGAGCAGACCAGCAGACAACATCCAGATACCTCAGGTCAGTTATAGCAAGAGGTGTTTTAACTGACCCCTGCAAGGGAACAGGGGGATGTTGCTTCTAGGTGACCAGCTGACAGAATTCAAGTTCTCCAGGCATTAACTTTGTAGAGAGGCAACTGTATCCCTTTAGAAATAGGAATTAGAAACTAGACTTAATTTAAACTTTTAAAAAAGAAAAGATAAAGTTAATGCTATTTTAATGCTAATGCTTATTTTAAATTGGATTGGTTTAGTATATAGGCTGCTGTACTGGGTTTTTGGGGAGGGGTAAAGTAAATAGGAAATTAGAGTGCTAGTCCTTACAAATTTTGAGTATTAACATAAGGAGGTGATCACCATTTGGTGTTTTTTTTAATCATTAATACAGATCTGGTTGAGTGTATTAACAGTAAAATAAAATTTATTATCTGATGTCTGAATTAGTAATGTCTTTAAATACTGTAAAGATCCCTCCACGAATATCTGTTCCCCTCTGGTTACCTTTTAAATTCATTTCTATTCAGTGTTTCCTACAGAGATGCCATAAATGCATACTGTGGAAAATAATTATTACTTGCAGAGTTTTAGAAAGTCTTATTTATCAGAAACTAACACTTTGATTTTAAGAAGTTTAAAGCACAGTATGCAAAATGCTCCAATGAAAATGTTTTGAGTTGGCAAAAAGAGGGGGAATTAGTCTTACAGATTTAACCTTTGCATGCACACAATTGAATTTTCATGTTTTAAACATGACCTGAACATAAGAGGTATCTCAGTCTATTTTCTCTTACTTCATTTTCTTTGTCTGTTTTACAAATTTTTTATCATGTTATGGACTTTATGAATCGAAGATGGAATTGCAGTAAAGTGGAGTTTTTCAGTGATGGGAGCAAAAGGCTGGAAAAGATCACCCTGATCAATGGTTCTTCACTCATGCTGTTGCCAGCGCTAGCATTCTACAAGCCCTTTTACATTTAATCATTCATTATTTAAAAGGCAGTCAAGCCTTCTGTAACCATATCCTGCTGAGAAGCTGTTCCAGAACTTGCTGTTCTAGTGATTAGAAGTCTTGTTTGTGACCAATTTATATCCTCGTTTTTTATCATCACTATTCTGGAATCTAAATTATTCTTGCTGCGTGTATCCTTATGCATCTGTAGACAGAAGCAATAGCCCATTAGTTACTTTTTGTCTTTATTTTGCTAAACTAGAAAAGCTGCTGTCTTTCATTCGTCTCTTTTCCAAAAGGCTCATTTCCTTCCTCCTGCTGTGTGCTTAATGGGGTGCTGTTCCCAGTTGATAGATTTCTAAATTTTACATTATTTTTTATCTGCTTAGGATTGTCCGTAGTATTCGCTGTTAAGTCTTAACAGTGCCTTAGTTGCACTTCTGTTCCTGTATTTCTGCAGGGAATGACTTTGAGCATACTCTTGTCCACAGCTGGTTTATATGGTGGTTTAATACACCTAGAGTGGGATCAGTAAGTTTTGGTATTTCCAGCTAACGGGCTCCCATCTTCAAGCTGCAGTTCTTGTTAGTGTGCAAGTGCATGACTTTGCATTTTATCACAGATTTTGTTCCCTTTCTAAAGGTCCAGTAATAAGTGTCATCTGTGTTCTTTTTTTTCTGACTATATGGCAGTACAATTCTTTGAAGCATCAATACAGAAGGGTATTGCTAATAACTTCTGCTAGTGTATTCTGCTTTTGGGGCCATGATCATTGCTCCCATTTTTCACAAAGTTCTCTTTTCTAAGTTTTACTGCTCTTGGTGTGGGGTTACACCAGGATATGCTTATAAGAAACTTCTTGTCAGAAGATCTTCTTTTCAAGTGTGGGGAAAGACTGGTCAAAGGTTGGTGTAGCTTAGCTGTTTATACCCAAAGTTCTCTTTTTGTCTTGAGATCTTGGAATTTTTCTCTCTCCTCAGGTTACTTTTTGACCTAAAAAGTGAAGCTTCTGGGCCATGTATTGATGTTACTTTATCTGAGCTTCTGTTACTCAGACCTGTTTGAACTGTGGGTCTTGGTCCTGTGGGGATCAGGAAAGGTCATCCTGAATAAAGAACACCAAGCTTTTTTCAAGTTGGTGTGGTTTATAAACAAGTTAAAATACTTGATCTTCAGCCTACCAGGGATTTCAGGCTTGTAAGCCTCCTTCCTGTTTTACCTGAAATTATTCCTAGGGAAGTTTGCTGTCTTGGATGGGTGAAAGGTCTCAAGGAGATGCTGTTGCTTGTGTGTATTAAGTTCAATGTAAGTGCCTTAGAAATATGGTTGAATCTAGTAACCCTTGGCAATAAAACTAGGTATTAAAAATACTTATCTGTCAATACAAATTTACTTAACACTACATAAGACAAGTTTCTTGCATGCAAATCTTTACAACCCCTTCATTCACACATTGAAAAAAAAGGTATATAAAGACGCTTCTTAACTTTTTGGAGCTAGGTTTTGAATAAAAATGTTCACCTCTACAGAAATTTCCAAGGAAAAGTTACGTAAAGTCCTGCTTTTGTGAACATATGGTTTTTTTTCCTTGTGAACTGTTCTCCTGTATTTGCTTATCTTTAGCAACAAAATAGCTGTTTGTGTTTTAACTATTTTATTTTAGCTAATCAGAGAAATTGGTGGCATAAATTTAAAGAAGAATGAGCCTCCTCTCACCTGCCCTTACAGTCTGAAAGCCAGAGTTCTGCTGTTGACTCATCTTGCCCGGGTGCAAGTTCCGGAGGTCCTTGAAGAAGGTAGTGGCTTCTCCCCTAATGGGATATTACTGGAAACAGAGCAAGATGCTGCGTGCTACACGACTTCTGATTCTTGTCCTATAAGGAGTTGAGTGGATCTCTGCTCAATAGTCTCTATGCAGGCTGCTTAGTTTTTCAACTTTAATGACCCTTTAGAACATTTACTTAGCATTTACTCACTCTCCTGACAGCCCTGCAATACTGATACTTTACTTTTTAATGCTTTTGGCTGCAGATATGGCTTAGATAAATTGTTTTTGATCTTTGTAATAGAATAAAAAGTTAAACATGTGAAGTATATTTGCTTTTTGGAGCAAAGAAATCCAAGATCAGCGTAATGCTGTTCTCTATAGCATTTCCATGTGTATTTATTTTTGGAGTGAATGTGAAGTAAAGATGACAAGATTAGAACTTTAAATATCAGTTACCTGTGAGCTTCGGTTTGTGTTTTGGAATTTTTCATACTTGTAAATATTCAAACCAAAATGTTTCTAAATGCATTTATTAAGCTTCAACCGTGAAAGACATAGTTTTTGGCTGACCAGCGAAGTTGAGATGTTCTAAATTTTAATGGAAATTAAAAAAAAAAACAAACCCAAACCAACAAACCAGGGAAAATGCTTTGCTTCAGATTTTTCAGTTTCTTTCAAAAGAAAAATAATCAGTTTTAAAAGTCATGAAAAATGTCTTATCTTTCCTTTACTTAGTTACTTTTTGTATTTAAACTTCACAGAACTGCATTCAAAAGAAGTTGGTACTTTAAAATAATGTTTTTTGCATAACTGGTGTTTTGCTTAAAATTAAAAATTCTGGTTTTAACCTGTGATTACCTAAAGAATTAATGTGATTTTAATATAGCTGATAAATTGTGTATGCTGTCCAGTTGCTTTTTTTTAGATGGACCTAATAAGTATTGCTTCATTTGGTGTGGAAGCTGGTGTACAAAATCTGTTTTTGCTTAGAACTTGCACTTTCTGGGATTTTTAAAGGAATGTTACAGATGGATACGTCAGTGAGAATAAAGTGGCATTTTTGGTAATACAAGAATGAATAGAAGTGAAGACCGTGCCGTTAAGTGGTCCAGTTCATGTGAACTGTCTGATTGTTTTTCCTAGAAGTAGTACAGCATAATTGCAGCCAATTATATCTTGCAGATCAGCAGTTTATCCTTAAGAAGAGTCCTGCACTACTTCAAGAAATGATTAATGTGATCTGCCAACTAATAATAATGGCTCGAAGCAGGGAAGGTAAGAAAAGAAACTGTATAATTAAACCCAGTAAATATGCTTCTTCATTGTGATACTCCATGAAGTCTTTGGTTCTCTTGGGAAACTTAACCTGTGATGTTTAGAAATGCCTAAATGCACTTTTGCTCTTTTTACTGTAATGCAAGAGTTCTCCATTTTGAGAATTGAAATGCTGCTGCTGCCTCCAAGCTCTGCTCTGAAATCCTGAGTATGTGTGTCCTGCTTGTAAATTTTGCAATTAAAGTTTCTCCTTAACTGCAGTTGAAAACCTTTTCTTGAAGATGTGGTTCATTTTCAGTAGCAAAGCATTTAGTATAAGACTTGTGTTCTTTCCATTTGCACTTTCACAGTTTCTTCTCTCCTCTTATGAGCGCCTCTTGTCTTTTAGATAATTTCTTTGCCATTATTTCTTTGTACGTCGCTCATGTTTCTCCATTTCAGAATGCTATGCTCTTTAGCCTGCTATGTAGTTTTATTCTGAACTTGTAGGGGCAGGTGCTTAGGTGTAATCACCATAGAAATTATAATTTAATTGAAATATAATATTTAAGCTTTTTTCATTTTACTGTAAAAAGGCAGTTACTCAGAAGATGGTTCCTTTCATCTATGTAAGGAAGCAAAGACTTGAATATCATTCATTTATTGCACCAAACATAGTCAAGGCACTTTTTTATGTCAGACTGGTGACCATTTTTTTGCTATCAAACAATACTTACAGTTTGATCTTTACTAGACGAAAACTCCTTTAATAACCATTGATAGCCTTCTAGTAAGAATGGTTTTGGGAAAGATATTTCGCAGAACTATTGCAAGTGTTGCTGGAAATTTGGCTTCATAACAAAGCATGAGAGGAGATATAAGCAGATAAGGATGTTGTGTGCTAGCTTAGATTTTTAAAATTTGGATAGTATTTTATAAAGAGTACCTGAAACTCTGAGATACTGTAAAATAGTTCAAGGTGCTGAAAAATACCTTTAAGATGGCCTAGATGGCCTATGTATATATTAATCAACTAGCAAATAGTGTTTTCTCTTGTGCAAAATGAAACCGAAATAACCAGTCTGAAGCTTTTTTTATGCAACAGAACTGGAACTCTTTGAAAAATGAGAAACACCTATAGTTTTTCTTGTAAAAGCGGAAATAAGATACTGAACAGAGTGCATGATATCCTTTGCAACTTAAATGACCTTCAGGTAGCAGTATTCTTCTCCTCTAGTTCTGAATATAGAGATACTTTCCTAATTTGATGGTAAAATGATTATTTATAGGTGTAGTGTTCTTAAATATATTGCTTTGTAGTTCCAGAAAATTTAGATTTTAGCTTAAATTAAAATTTAAAAAAGCACAGAGTATTTTGAAATACAGTGGTGTAAACTAATTCTCCATTAGCATGTGCAATGGTTATTTATAAACCAAATCTGAACAACCTCTACTACTAACAATTTCCAGAGATTATCATTGTCTTTTCCAGCCTCAAATAATTTCGCGAAAGCGGAAGAGAATTTATAGCTGGCATTACGTACAGTAGAAATTACTTCCCTAGATTTGGGAAAAAAGTAGGTATGTATCATAGGTATAGCCGAGGAGTTGTCTGGTATTTCTCTAACAACTTTTCTCAAAAATATTTACGAAGTTTGAAAGTGGCAGTACCCAGAAATTTGTACCAAACAACCAAACATTTCCTCTTGCTTCCGTGCCAGTGCTCTCAGCACATGGTATTAAAGAGAAGGTGGTACCCAACAGTTGTCCATTAACAACCAAAAATAATGAAATTAGGGATTTCAAGGTAAACAGTTTCAGAATTTTGGTCTTTGGTCTAAAGTGAAGTCACTGCTTTTACTACTT
Source organism: Platysteira castanea (assembly GCA_013397175.1). NCBI lineage: Eukaryota > Metazoa > Chordata > Aves > Passeriformes > Platysteira > Platysteira castanea. The sequence continues at coordinate 137,996 of VYXC01006220.1, forward strand.
ACTACTCAGCAAATGTAATGCATTGACCCTGTTTTTGATGACTGGGCATGTAGAGAGGACTGTCTCACCCAGGGAAACAACTGGAAATTGTAAAGGTGGCATTGGTTTGGTTTTATGTTACGTTTTGTTAAGATGAATGAAATTGAAGTTAGGTATTGAAAATTTTGAGAGATTTCTTTGTTTAAGTTTGTATTTGTCACCATAATTTTAAGTGGCTTAAAACTTAACTGCAGTTGGTTTTGGGGTTAATTTTTACTTAAATCAACCTTGACATGGTACATAAAATGATCACGTGCTACAATTAGTCATAGATTTTCAGCAGTCCTGATCTGTGAAAGTACAAAGGTGATGGCATGTGTTAATACTGTCTAAAGAAATATTTTGGGGACAAATTGTACTTTGTGAAGCCTAAATTGATGGTGGGATGAGAAATCTCATTTTGTGCTGCATTCATGCCTTTCACATATTCTGAAGTGTTTTTGTTATTATTATAAGCTTAAAAATGTCTGCAGCAATTTATGCTTACCTTGTAATCAGGTCTTTTGAAGAAAGACACTTAGGATGAATCTTCACGATCTTGGCACTTAGCTTTGCTTTGTGCCATCCCTTGCTTGCATCCATTGTTTTGTGGCAATTTAATTGATACCTGAGAACCAGCAGGTATAAATTATTTTCATGGCTTCCTTGAGATCATCCTTAAGTATGATAAGTAGACAGCTGCCTTGCCAAGTGAGGTGTTTGCTGCCAAAAACATGGAATATGCTCCAGTAAGTGTCTGCAGAAGTTAGGCTGCAGAAGTTCAGCTGTCCAGTCAAATCACATTCCTTAGTTCAGGTTGGAAGCTGCAGTGTAATGAAGAGGTTGTGGCTTGACCCACTGTGAGCCAGTCCTTCACAAGCAACTAAAATTTGCATTTAAATTTGTGATTGGCTACTTTAATGTCATATGTTGTGTTTAAACTGAAAGAGGATGGTTTTAGGTAAGAAGTTCTTTGCTGGTGAGGGTGGGAAGGCACTGGCACAGGTTGCCAGAGAAACTGTGGATGCCCCATCCTTGGAAGTGTTCAAGGCCAGGTTGGATGAGGCTTTGAGCAACCTGATCTAGTGGAAGGTGTCCCTACCCAGGGCAGGGGGTTGGAACTGGGTGATATTTGAGGTCAACACAAACCATTTTATGATTCTATATTTTTGGTCAATTTTATAATCTTAGATTAAAGGTCATCTTGTATTGTGCAATTTGACAGCAATTAGCTGTCAAAATAGGTACAGCAATGACATTAATTTTATGTTAGGGGCTTTTGGGGGATGTGAAAAGGTATGCTGTCCTCAGGCCCACTCTCAGGGAATATGATGACCTGTGTTCTTTTCAGGAAACCAAAGTAATACTTTCCAACTTTAAAATATTTTTCTGCTGTCATATGGATGATGAGTCAATCCTTTAAGAAAGACAGTATTTTCTACGCTGACTAGTGCTCTGTGGTCTCAAAGCTCTAGGTGAATTTCCTGCAAAAGACAGTTTGTCAGAGATTATTTAGGATTCTTTTATTGACTTGGTTTGCAGTGTGTTTTTTTAACTTTAAAAAATCCTATGACTTTCCTTAGCTGCAGCAGCCAAAAAAATTACAGGGGAGGTGGACGCTGGGTAAAATGGAAACTAAATGTGTTGTTATTTGGTTGGAACATTAATCTTTCCATTACTACTTTTTTTTAAAAGGTCAAAGCTATATCTTTCTCAGTTATCCATCTGTCTAGCCAGGTAGTTCCATTTGTGTGTTGTATTTCTCTTTGCATTGCATATAATTGTCACATGTCTTTCCATGTAGTTTGATTTGATAGCTGATGACATTTATAGCTTGGTGTAATTAGTGAAGAAACAGACAGTTTGAAGGGGACAGGGGCAGGTGAAGCAGAGGGAAGAGTGATCTTTCATGTGCAGTTAATATGCCCTCATAGCTGCCTAGAAATTTACAGCAAGATAATGAGTGGTGTAAAGGAAGCAGAAAACATACTGAAGACACCAAATTCATTGGGGTTTTTTTTTGGTCAAACTTACTACCTTTTCAGATTTCCTCTGCTAAATGTTCTAAAATTAATTTAAACTTGCTTTTTATCAAAATGCAAGGTAAATGTTTAGCAATTGTAGCTTTGGTACCCTTTTGTTCAGGTGCAGGTTATAACCTGTCTCACCCAGGTGTCAGCAATCCTGCTTTTATCTGCATCTCTCACTGCCTTGACAGCGTGGTCAGCTGGATCACATGGCCCTAGCAGAGTGGCCATAGTCCTTCTGACCACTGGTCTGATCAGTCTCTTGAAAGATACCTCTGTGCCCCTGTTGCAGTGTCCCAAATACACATATTTGTATACATATGAGTATATCTGTGTATGTACTCATAGGTACTTGTGTTCATACTTACATTTATATGTTTATATGCAGAATATACCTGTAACAGTCAAGGTAGTCAAAGGCTGATTGTTTCTCAGAAAAGATTTTAAAGGGTAGGAAAAAGCATAGGGATTCTTAAATTAAATGACAGGCATCATAAATTGCAGGTGCCTTCCATAATACCTGTTGAAAATGGCCTTCAGTTCTTTTATGTGCCACATATCAGTTCAGAAAAAGATTTAAGTAGCTTGAGTTCCTTTTGGTTCTTTGAAGAGGATCTTAACTTTTTTTTTTTCATGGTAAAGCATTGCCAGTTCTGGACTTGCAGCAGCTCTTGAGCTGCAGGGGAATTCTGAAATGAGTTCTCTAAACAGGGTTTATGAGAAGTTTTATTTATGAGTGAATGGTTGTCAAAGTTATGTTGCAGTTTGTGTCTGCTTTGCTTTTTCATTTCTTTGCAGATGTGATGAGTATGAAATTGCTAAGTGGGTTTTTTTTTTGTTTTTTTCCTTTTTCTGTGTTGTGACTAAGACTTTTTTCCTTGTCTACCTTACAATATTTTTAATTATAAGTGTAGGCCTTTTTGTACTTTAGAATATGAAAAGAATTATAGATAATTTCTAAAAAAAAAGTCAAATATGTGTTTGCTCAGACACACCCCTTTAACCATTAAGTTTATTTATAAAAGCCATACATTTGGTATTTTTACAGCTCTCCTTACTGCCTTCTAACATAATAGTGACATACTTGCTTAGCCTCAATTGTAAATATAGTTTTTTTTCTTGCATGTGATAGGCTGCTACCTAATATGTTCATTTCTCAAGATAAAAATATTATAAATAACGTATTATGTTGCAAAACATTAATGTTTAATGATAAACTATATTAAATGATACACCAAACACGTTATACAGACACACACATACATACAGCATACAAATATAGGTTTGTTTTGATGGTGCATTTTTAAAACTGAATTTGAGCTTTTGTCTATAATAATTACATGGGTATATTGTGCAGTTGTTGTTCCCTGAGACAGTGTTAGCTGGAAGTCTCCCTTAGTGTTCAGCTGTGACATTAATAGAGGGAAGAAAACGTCTGCTGGTCTATGTGGCTGGAGCGAGAGTAAAAGGGCTGCTTAGTTAGTTATACTGAACATTTTAAGGTGTCTCTTTCTTTTGCTTGGTGGACTGGAAATAAGGTTTTCTATAATGCAAGTGTACATTGGAAAGGTATAAGAAGAAAAAGAATTAAAAATTATGTGTTTTGTTTCATTCTCCCCAAGAAAGGGAGTTCCGTGCTCCATCTTTGGGATCATTGGAAAATTGCATGAAGCTTTCCCAGATGACAGTCCAGGGACTTCAGCAGTTCAAGTGTCCCCTTTTACAGCTGCCTCACATTGAAGAGGACAATCTTAGGAGAGTTTCCAATCATAAAAAGGTATAAAAATACAAATGATACTTGGTAACCTCTTAAAATGCTATCTGCTACTTCTTTTAACTATTTGTGGGTAAGGAAGGAAGATCATGAATTAACTAAGAGAATAAAAATAGATTTATTTTTCAGGAATTCAGTACAATACTTCCTAGGTGTTCTGCCTACTTTTGGTTTCTTTAAAGTCCATCTCAGTTAGGAGGTGGGAATTAAGATCAGAGATCTGGTAAGTGTAAATGAGTGTGAAAGATCAGTCTGTGTTGACCTAACAAACAATAGAAACAGTTTCTATCTCCTATTTCATATTCTTCCAGAATGTCTGGAATATCCTACTGGGACTTTTTTCTGGGGATGGTGGGGGAGGGGGGGGTCTTGTTTGGCTTTACATTGTTCTTAATCTACTTTGATAGAAAATATATTTTGAAGCTTACACAGAGGAGTTCATAGAGGAAAAAAATAATCAGTTACTGTGGGAAGCATTTCAGGTTTTGTGATCCTTTGTGTGAAAGGCTGTGTCTTATAAAGCTTTTGCTGCATGACTGTAGTTGGGTAAATGTTGGTATCTGTAGAATTTAAGGATGGAAAAGAATAGTCTTGTCTGAATACCTGCCTGGGTTCCTTCACTCTGTTTCACCAACTGTCTCTGTATTCAAACCTGCTTGTTCGTTTGAGTCTAGTGTATCTTCTGGGAATGCCTGGTTAGAAACAGCACTTACCTTCTACTAGAAGCTGTTGACTTTTCTGATAGTTTTATTACAGTGGTTAATTTGGATCAATCTTGAAAATATTCTTTTTATCTGATGGCAATTTTGTTTAGCTTTACCTACAGACTTAGAGGGTATTTAAATGCTTCTGTGTTAGTGTTAAGACTAAGAATGTTTAGGTACTGCATTTTTTTAATCCCCTCCGAAGATACTTGTTCATGAAATACTCAAATAGTCATATCCTTTGGATAAAGTAAAAGATTCTCTTACAGGTATCATTAAAGACTTATTTTAAAATCCAGTCTTAAACTACAGGGAACATATGAGAAAATAAGCAATTTTAGATGTTTTTTTTGACATGTGCATTGTCACTAAGTGAAAAACTGAAGAATTTCGTTATGATATAATCCCACCTCTGTTTGCCATAAAAGAGGGAAGAAACCAGTTTTTGAGGCTAATTTGTATAGGATTCACGTACATTGAGTTCTTCAAAAATACAGTGCCCTAGATTGGCAGTATGATCAGTCTACCTGGATGCGTGAAATTGTTTTTAATAAAGTACATGCATTTTTAATGCTGAGGTAATCAAGTATTCAAATCTGTGTTTGTTTTATCCTTTTAGCTCTGCTCTGCAAATCTTAAAAGGAGTGGATTTAGATTTGTTTGCAATTCAGTACAAAAAAAAAGTCCCTAAACTTGTATTTGGTTGCTTCTGCTAATGTAAATCTCAAAGCACTGAAGTACTCTATCTAAATAAAAACCCCTATTAGGAAGATTTCTTGGTTCAACTTCCTGAAAAACCTGGCTGAAATAACAATTTTATAAGAAACTATAAAGTGCCATTTCTAAGGGGGTGACATACTAAGGAGCACAACAGTGTTTAATAGGTTTGAGTGCAACCTCTTCGGTTTATTGTTTCTCAAAACATATGCTTGCTAGTTTCCCAAAGTGTGGGGTTTTTAATAAGAACAAACATTATGGTGTGTATGTATTAGTAACATGTGTTGACACCAGTGAGGTATTACCAAGAGTTTATTTGTGGCCTGTGTTCTGTGCTGCCATGTGGCTTCCTTTCTTCTTTTTTTATTTCAGTATAAAATCAAAACTATTCAGGATTTGGTGAGTTTGAAAGGCTCAGATCGTCGCAATTTATTGCACTTCCTAGAAGATAAGAAATATGAAGAAGTTATGGCTGTCCTTGGCAGCTTTCCATATGTCACTATGGATATAAAACCACAGGGTGAGTGGGAAGTCCTTTTGTTCTGTGTATGTCAGTTTTCTGACATTTTGATAGTCTTCTGGCAGTAAGCTTTTGGAGGATACTGAAACACAACTCACTGCTGTTTATATGACCTGGAAATTACATACTTCTTTGGAGTAGTGGGTTCTTGTACATGAGAGTTACAGTCTGAGGAGATAAAGTACATTGAAACATTCTGTGGATTCCCAAGGCAGCAGTAGTTTCTCATACAGGAGCTTATCTGATATTTCGTTTTGATTTTAATATTTCATGAGCAATGTGGAATTCTTGTTGAAATACCACTTTTATTAGCTATCTTAAACAGTTATGCTTATTCTAGAATTTATGCTCAGCTTTCTCCAGCATGCAGAGTCCTTTGTGAGATTTTTGAGTTGGAGACCCCAATGACTAAATATTCATGGGTTTCTTTGTGATGATCCTTGTATAGTTTTTATATCTGGCAGAATTTGTCCGAGCTATGCTTAGCTACCTTTTGTGTGCACCATTTCAATGAATGTATAATGCTCTCCCTCTCTGAAGATTAGGTATATTGTTAAGCAGTTCCTGTTAGACAGCCTTGCAGTGGGAAGTGAATTGGTTCTGTGGTCTCCTTTTCTTTGTAGAACAGTGCTAGTAAATGTGTGATATTTGAAAGGTTGTTCTAATTCTTGTTTCTAGTTTATATTGTCATTGTAATAGCAATAATCACATTCAAAATGTGATATGCTTTGTTTGGGTAGCCTGATTGTAATTTGGCTTATGTGTAGTCTCCCTGTGGGAAGCAAATGTTAGAGGAAATATCTGTTAAGGAAGCAAATGTCTGCTAATCTTGGTGTTTCTAAATGTTATTTGTGTTGATTTTGGTTTTTGTTTTTTTAAAAATAAATAAACAGAAGACTTTATGTTACTGTGGCATAGGATTGTATACAGTCCTGTTAATCTGCTTAAAATTCAATCCTGGAGTACCTCCTCGTATTTTGGCAAACAATTTTTTCCTGCCTGTAGTCTTCATTTGTCTCACAACTGCACTTAAGTGTGGTGTGGAGGATTAAGCCAATCATATGCTTTTCTGTTTAGCTCAGTATTGCCATTATGTAAAATATATATGTAAGACTAGTGAATAGTAAAACTGCTTTCTCAGGGAGGGACTGGAGGGGAATAAATAAAATGTCTACACTGGGATATAACTCTCTTCCTCTCCTACCTGAGACATTCTCCAGTTTATAGGTTGGAGGTATAAACTCCTCAGTGGCTCTCCTGTGGGGTTTGTTTGATGTTTTAGTTAAACTAATCATTGCTGTTCTTTTATTTTCCTTTGCCTTCTCCTTAAAAAATAATTAAATGCATGATTGTTAATGTGGCATTGAAATTGAGTTGTTAATCATACGAAAGTCAAGAAAACGAAAATTATGATTCCCAGAACAAATATAAGAGGGTCCCTCTGGTCATGTGTGGTATTTCATGTTTCTGAAGTTTTATGCTTTAATATATAATGTATGGTATTACAGGTTTATGGTTCCCACAGCAGCTATAACTTTGAATTTTCTAACTTTCAGGCAATTAAAATTTCAAACTCAATGTTGCGGTTTTATAGGTTGCTGAATTACCAGCCTTCATTCTGATAGTATATTTGAAGTTGTAAGAGACTTACTAAATTATACTTTGAGATTATTTTTTGCTAAAAACTCTGGAATTTGAATGCGTACGTTTAGAAGTAGCAGAAGCAATGTTTAATGGAGAAAAAGGCTTTAAAGAAGTCTAATGGGTGTGTTACTTCTCTTTTTGCACTAGTTTTGGATGATGAAGACAGCAACAACATTACAGTAGGTTCTCTTGTCACTGTTCTGGTCACACTAACAAGACAGACCATGGCAGTAAGTATTGAGAATGCTTGTTCTTTCATAGTAACTGCAGGTATATACTAGTAAACAGGCATTTCTGGTTGTTTTGTAAACGTAACTGTAAGGTTAAGATTTGAATTTGAGAACTCGTGCTCTTAACCCATCCTTAGGGTTTTGTTTCTGAATAAGAAAGTTTTCCTGGAATAAAACCAAAGTTCAGTCTGACCCATTGCAGTTGTCTAGGGAACAATAAAAGAATATGGCAAGTGATACTGCTCTGAGGTTTGTAAACAACAGGAAAAGAGACATTCAGAAACTTGGTTTTTGAATTAAAATGAAATAGTCACTCAAGTCCTCAGAACAGTGTTTGATTTCACTTTATGTGAGCTCATAATGTTACAAATCTCTTGGGTGTTTTAGATACCTTTATGAAAGAAACACAGTCCAGCAGAATGCAGAATATGCATAACTTAATATAAAGGAGGTACACCAGTGTCACATGAAGAAAGTGGACTGCTGAGTAGGAAAGAGTGTGGCATAGCCAAAACAATACTACACCCTAGTAGTTAAACTTCTGGCTTGTGCTTATTTTCTAGCTTAAAATGCAGTAATGGCTTTCTTTGAACAACAAACTTTTATACACAGAACCTAAACAAACTTTGACATGTCAAAGACTACAGTGTCAGGTTTTGCATCTGTACTCATGACATAGTTGTCCAAATAAACAGAAGGTCTGAGTTACACCTGTAAGGTAAGGCACACAAGCCTGAGTATTACAGGTGAAATCGGCCTGTTGAAGCCAGTTCAGCAGAAAGTCTGTGTATGTAAGCTCCATGTGCTCATGCTGGTAGCTGAGGGTGCAGTAGGTAGAAAGTAAAAGCACTGTATCACTATGCTGGAATTGCAAAATGAAGAAAACTGAAAATTATGAGGATATTGAACTGTACTTAGAAACTAAAATGTCTAACAGCATATAGAAAATGCGTTTAAGATGTTTCCTGTGTGACCTCCACTAGGCAGTCTGGCATAGAAGCATCTGACTGTAAAACTAGAGCTTGCCTTCTGTGTGATGTACTTCTTTTGTGGCGATATTCCCTATTTGCCATCTTTCTATAAGACAGCTCCTTGTGACTATTTTATTTGGGTGGGGTTTTTTTAATGGCATATAGTATATTTTGAAGAAAGAAATGCATTAAAAATTCCATTTACATAGAGATGTCCTATTCTACAGAATAGTAACGTTGTGTTGTGTCTTAATGTTTCACATTTCTGGTTTGATTTGTTGTTCTGTGTCCCTGAGTAGCAGAGCAGCTGTTGAAGTTTTTAATGCTCTGACAACTGGAGCAGAATTAGCATTTTACTACTGCTTGCTTTTGTGATACAGGATTTCTGTGCTTTATAAAACAAGTAGATTCTTTGGAACAAGATGACATGTTGCTACTAAATTTCTTTATAGTACTAGTGATGGAAAAATCTGAAACTAAATGTTTGAAATAGTGTTTAATTTTGATCTGTTAATCCCCTGTTGTGTCTGTCACTGATAAAAGAATTTGCCATAATGAGTAAAATATTCAGACCTGATTAAGGTGATTTAGTTTAGGTTCAAATATGAAATAATAATTTGCTCTTTTGATACAGAGAGGCATTAGTAGTTTTCACATCTTTCTCTAACCAGGACGTGTTTGAAAAGGAACAGTCTATATGTGCAGCAGAAGAGCAACCAACAGAAGATGGGGTAAGTGAAGAGTGAATGTTCCTCTTGCTAATTAGAGACCTTTCTTTCACATCTTGCATTGCTAATTGTGCACTTCTCAAGCATTTGTTTCAGAAATGCCTACTGAAGTGTCCTTTGAGCTGTGCTTTCTAATTTTGGTTCTCAGCTTAAAATGCTTAAAGTACAGTTGAATGACTGAGATTTTATGAACAGAATAAATATTTTAATACTGCTTTCCTGCAGCAAGGGGATGCCAGCAAAGTTAAGAGCAAAGGGTGGCAACAGAAGAATAAAGGAACCAAGAAAGCTTCAAAATCGAAGAAGAAGAAGCCATTGAAAAAGAAACCTGTGCCACCTTCATTACAACCACCAAAACAGCAGAAGCAAAAACAAGCTAATGGGGTAGCTCATAGATTCAATGATATTTATAACTTTATTCAGTTTATCACTTGCAGTCTGATGGGGGGGTTTTGTATCTGTCTCTTACATTTCAGTTTATGCTTTTGTGAAGTGTGTCTTCTAAAATAGCATTTGTTTTCTTTATATTTAAAAATTACTAGTGAAATAATCAGGGAACCACCATGGTAACGTTTGCAGTGACCTGCTGAAAGTTGCTCAGCTATTTTAGAAATTTGGCTTTATAGTCCCCTCTTATTATTAGTTCTTTTTATGCTGCCTTCTGGGAGGTGAATAGTTCTGTAAGTTCTATTTTTTCCTTAAAGATAAAAACTGAAATGAGTCTTTCTTCTGATAAATTAAGTATATTTAGTAACTTTATACTCCCACTGTATGATGTTTTCTCCACATCATGGGCTACATCGTAGGTACTTTCTTAAGTTCTCTGTGATTTTCTTAAGACTTTGTGAAATGCAGTCCCAGAGTCATATAATGGTTTGGGTTGAAAGGGACCTTAAAGATCATTTAGTTCCAACCCCTCTGCCATGGGCAGGTGTGCCACTGACTGGATCAGTTTGCCCAGGGCCTCATCCAGTCTGGCCATGAACACTTGCAGGGACGGGACATCCAATCTGGGAATCCAGTACTGTTTTTTCCTATTCCTGTCGTGAGTACCATATGGCGAAGAAAAGTTGCTTCCTTCCTCCTCTTAGCAAATGAGGTGAAAAGGATTAATCATCACTGCAGACATAACTCTGTGACTCAAGAAGAGCGTAGATTGTGCGACCTTAAGGCAGGTGCTGTGAATTCTGTGTGCTACAGTAATGCAGACAAACTAAGTTAGAGGTGTTGTTTTTTTTTTTCTTTCCCATTAGGAAGTTGTTGTGAAGGAAGAGGAGGAGGAGGTCTCTGATAAAGGAAGTGAATCTGAAGAAGAAGAAACAAACAGGGACTCTCAAAGTGAAAAAGATGATGGAAGTGACAGAGACTCTGACAGAGAACAAGATGAGAAACAAAACAAAGATGATGAAGCTGTAAGCCTTACTTTTTCTTGAAGGGTAATGTTGCCTCTGGGGTTGAGAGAAAATGCATTTTAATCCTCTAGCATCCCTTCAGGCTAGGCAACACTAGGATGAAGTAGTAATACCAGTTCTCCAGAGGTTTTCAGACCTCATTCTGGTATAAGAGCTTTGTCATTGCAAGTTTGTTTCAGAATGAGTAGCAAAGATTTTTGCAGCATAGTTGGAGAACTTCGAAATGACACAAAAAAAAAAGGCTAAACTTCAGGAGAAAACTGCAATACTTCTTTCAGCTTAATTTGATATTACTAGCTGCTGCAGATTCGTGACTTAAAGTCTCTCCCCTGAGATGTGTTCTTTACAGGCAGTGGTTTTTGCATGCTGTATAGTGCATACTAAGCATGCAGTAGTGGAAGAAACTTGCACGGGTGCTTACTAAACTCTAGTAACTGTCAAGTTAGTTGTTTGAAACAGTAATAGTAATTGAGAGCAAAACACCGTGGTGGTAGATGATTTTCTGCACCACAGATCTTTCAGTACAAGACTTGAGTGACAGCCGAATGGCCCATACAGGGTGAGATTAAGCTCCTGATGGGAAAGGAATCATCAAACTTGTAATTAGGACTCTATGGCTGAGATAGAGAGTGGTTATAGGTAGTTCTGCCAAACTGAGTTCTGAAGAATGTGTGCAAGCCCCACAAATGTGCTTTTTCCCTTTATAATGTTTAGTATTGCACAAGAACTTGTCGCATGTACCGTTTTCATGGACTATTTTCTGTCTTTTTAATGCAAAAGATGGTTAGTGCACAGTAATTCTTTAACCTTATCTTTGACAGGAGTGGCAAGAATTACAGCAGAGTATACAGAGAAAGGAACGAGCCCTTCTTGAAACGAAGTCAAAGATAACACATCCTGTTTACAGTCTTTTTTTTCCTGAGGTCAGTAATAAAAAACATCACAGTTGTGAAACATGAAAATTAATAATAATATAAATTAATCGATCTTCTTGTATTTTTACTGTAAATATTGGGCTTTTAAAAAAGCTTAATGCTTGGAAAAAAGATCTAGTATTAATTTTATAAAGTCTTAACTTATAAAACTAAACACTTCCAGATACTTTTCTAAAACCCTTTTCTTCATTATTCTTTCTACCCCATTCCCAGAGACTTGCAAACTGGTATAAAACTTAAGGTGAAGTGTTGGGGTGTTTTTAACTCTACATCTAACTGCAAGTTTCTGTGGCTGGGGGAGGTCCTGACCCCTCCTGTGTTAGGAATAATGACAGGAGAGTTTGGGAGTCATTTGGATCAGCAGATAGTTTTGGCTTGCTGGTTGACTTCTGAACACAGCAGTGTGGTGGCAGCACAGTGTGCAGCTATGGAAGATGGGGTTGGTTGGCAAAGCTGTCTCTTTCCACCACAGCACAGTCTGGAAGTAGCAGAAGCCAACTCTGGAACTGTCTTCCCTATAGAGCTCAAAAATACAAGTTCAAGTGTGGATGAGTATCAGAGGAAGGGATGTATTTGAGAGTGGTGACTCAGTATAGGCTGAGGTGTTTACAGCAGTCTTTGGTGTTGAAAGTATGTTCTGATATATCAGTTTTTACTTGCACTAAGAGCTAGCCACTCAATAGTTGTCTGAGAACCCTCTAATAGCAGTGGAACCTTGAAAAAGATGGGATTTTTCCAAGTGGAGGGTTTGTGTTCTGAGCAAATAAGTTAGGTCCTTGGGGGTGACCAGATTGGAACCAGGAGGAAGGAGTATTTGGCCACAGTTTCTTTCCTGGCCAGTGGTTCAGAGGTTTCCTTTGCTTCCTTGCAGTCTGACTAAGGAACTAATCTGGGATCTCTTCTCTGTTGTTGTGCTATCTCCAGAAATGGGGGTGGGATGCAAGGCTTATGCTTCCTTTTGTGGTTTAAAGAAGACAGCTAAGATGGGAAAGAAGAGTAAAACCTGAATTTAAAAGGATGATACTGTGTATATTTGCTCCTTCTTCTCAGTCCCCAGGGCTCTTTGTGTCTCTACCCTGTACACTCTTGTTGCATGTGCAAACATACTCTGCTGTCCACATGCTTGTGATTGCATTGTTCCTGCTGGTTTTACCTGCTAGCAGCATTTAAAAGCAAATTGTGGGAAGCAAGACTTGTTGCTAAGGACCCAGAGAGGACAGAGGGCAAGTAAATTGTCTTCCTGAAGGCCTTAGCTGACACCTAGTTTTGTAATGGCTGCACTTAAAGCAGTATCATCCTGACACTTAGGTGTGCTCCCATCTCTCAGTACAGCTTCCAGCAGTACACCAGCATAATGTAAAAGGGTGTACTGGCATTCTGCTCTTCTGGCTGCCTTAGGTCATGTCAGATGTGCTGCAGAGTCTTAATACCTCCTTGCTGCAAAGGCAGCTGGCTTTGGTCATCAGTTGAAGCTCGCAGACACTAAGTGCCATTCCCAGTGCCTCAGGGGTGCTGACTATTTGTATTTCTCCTTTGCTGAAGTGAGGGTCCCTTCAGAGACTTTGCTTATACTTACTCTGTATAAAGCTGCATAAGCTTCAGCTGTGTGTAACCAAGCTTACATATGGGTTTTATGATAAAACCTAAATACAGCTTGCTGCTAAAAAGAAATAAAGGGCTGATCTGAATGCTTGAACTTGAAAGATACACACATATCCTGTCATGGTACTACATTTGTAAATTTTCCAACTCTTCTTCACTGATTTCATGAAAGTTGAATGCAGCTGTACTTCATGCTGTAGCTGCAGTTGGAGCATGTTCAGATAGAGTTGATCTGAACATCTGAAGAACAAAACCCATCGTACTCTGGTTTCGTTTTTTTTCATCTGTTATTTAGAGTATTATTTGTACTGTGGTCATGGCCCGTTCAGAGATACAGCATTTTATCTCTAATTTTGTATTCCAAAATTTACAGATGTTTGAGTGTAGCTGAGCATAATATACTTGTTCTCAGGAGGCAGCCTTAATGCTGTTTCATCCAAGTTTTGGGGCAGTTGATGACTCTGCCAGAGATGTGTCTTTAATCTATGCAGGTTCCTAAATAATTATCTTCTGCTCCTGCATCCATGGATCCAGAAACTGCACAGATTGTAGTTTTGACGTTTTTTAGGTAGAAACTGGCCTTGGTGTTCCAATTTCATGAACATACTGGTTCCCTGGCATGCCAAACCTTGCACCCCATCTGTTAAAGGGCATTTTGCCCACTTGCCTGTTAGTTTGCCAGATTTTCACAGGCATAAACTTGAAATTCCACCCAATAAGTAAGAGGAAAATGACAGTTCTGCGGAGTTGTCCTTTCTGTGAAAAAGTGATGGCACTTTGGGGTCAGGAGCTTTACTTCCAGAGAGTTTACTTACAGAGTCCTTGAGCATTAGATCGATGATTGTCATTTGCGCTGGTATTTCTTCCCCACTTGGCTGTTACTTTTACTAGTTTTTATGAAAAGCCACTTGATGGTTTTGATCTTTGTCTGTTTCCATCACTCTCAATGGCAAGGAATTTTTTTTTTTAAGAACAATGTATAGTAAGTCAACACAGTGTTTTGGTAAAGTCAAAAATAACATGTTGATACAACTACAGGTCCTTTTAATTATGGTCACAGTCCTTATAGGCCCAAAATGGTGATTAGCCAGTTCTGTAATGGATCTTGCTTCTGTAGCTCTTGTTCATCTGTACTATTTATACTGTTCATCTTTCTATTCCTAGAGGCCTCTTGGCTAGGAAATAAACACTTCGACTGCCTAAGAGTCTTCTTTACTACAGCTGTCAAGAAGATTGACAATATATTTACTGTTGAAACTTAAAGATAAAATAACTTATGCCTTATAATCACATGGGATGGTTTTTCCTAAAGAAAATCACTTGGAATAGTTGTAAGAAGGATTTAGAATTCTACACATTCTGGTCCTAAATAGTATATGAATAGGTTTTTGTCCTGTTCTCTGTGCCTGTTCCAAAAACACAGGGGAATGCTGTTGCTTCACTGTGATGCTATTGCTTTTATACACTTCAAAATGGGCATTTAACATGTTGAGTTAATTTTACATTTCTCTGTTCTGGGACTCAGGAGTGCTAATTGGTGTTTTTAGTTGTTGGTTTGAGTGTCTTGCTGTTGTAAATAGCTGAATATTTCAGTGAGATTGTGATAGTATAACAATTAGTCATTTCAAAAGAAAAAAAAGTTAATTTGGCTTTTGTAATTTTTCAACATCCATTATTTAAATCTCAGATCACCAAACACTGGCTTCTCAAGTGTTAAAATCTAAAACTACTGAACTTTTAACTCTTCCAGTAGAGACAAAAATGCTTCAAATTCTACATACTTAGCAGCATTTGCTTCCCAGCCGTGGAATTCAGAAGTTGCTTACTGTTGATGTTAAAAGTCCACTGCATCCTTTCATTTAGTCCTTCTAATGCTGTTAGATTAAAAATGAAACAAAACATCCACTTTATATGGGACACAGCAACTGCCTGATTGTTTTTGGTGTAAATATATAAAAATTCGCTCCCTTGTTCAGAGCTTTGACTTGTAACTGTAATAAGATGCACTTTTTAGGGCTCCAGTCTGTTATAAACAGGATGAGTTATCCACCCCTGATGGTTTGGTAGAAGTTGTTTTGGAACACAGTTCAACATTTGGGTTGTCTAAAAAGAATGTGTGTATTCCCCTTTTTTCCCTGAAGGGTAAGATCATGCTGTTGTGACTAGTACCTACGTACTAAAATACTTCTTCATAACCATGTAGAAGTCTTCCACCTTGTCCCTCACTGTTCTCACTTGTTTTAAAAAAAGGCTTAAGGAGGTATAGGAACAGGAACTTGGTTTGTAGTACTAAACTAAAGGTTTCAGCTTCTATTAAAACAAAGTGGATTTTGCCTAAAATGAGTGCCAGAGGGTTAACGAAAAAGGTGTAGCATTTAAATGAAGAACAGTTGATGTTAAAGAACTGTCTTTATGATTTGAGAATGGTTGTGTCTGCTGCTGAATTGCACCACAGTCTTAAAATTCCAACTCCAGTTGAAGGAAAAAACCACTATTCTTGTACAGTGTTGCTGTCTTGTATGAAGGACGACACTAATTTAATTTGATTTAGGAGTTCTGCTTTAGCATCTGTAATGGCAAAACCTTGAGAGCTGTAGCTGTTTGGAAACCTGTGTGTAATAGGGAGCAGTTGTTGGGCATCATTTACAAATACAGATCAATATTGACTGATACTCAGTCGCCTCCTTGAAGTGAAATCTCAGTGTGTTCAAATGTCATTTCAATTTTTGGAGGGGGGAGCAGTGGGACAGGGCACACTTGCCTGAAAAAGACTTTTCTGTGAAGAGCTCTTTATCTGTCTTTACACTTCCCTTGCTTTATATGCTCAGCTTTTTATCCAGGTTGGATTTCTGTTGAAGGAACTAAGGTTGTTTTATATTGCATGAAGTTGCTCATTAATCCTCAGTGGACACAGTTCTTTGGGGTGGTTCCATGTCCCACACAGTAACTTAAGTTGAATACATGGAATGAAGCCTTTGGAGACCAGCAGTTACTTGTGATAACCTGTTTGCTTTCAGTGTGCAGTACACACCATGTATTCTATTCATACACATCCAAGAGTTTAAAAAAGCCACCAGACACAAACCTTTCCTTTCTGTCTGTATTACAAAGACCAGTGAATTCTAATTACCTGTTAAAAACTGTAGGGGCATCTTTTTCTATTACTTCAATAATCCTGGTGGTTTTTTACTTTTGTTTTTTTTCCCCTTTATGAAAGGAAAAACAAGAATGGTGGTGGCTGTATATTGCAGATCGGAAGGAGCAGATGTTAATATGTATGCCATATCACGTTTGTACACTAAAAGATAAAGAAGAGGTAAAGTACTTGGATTATTTTCTTTTGGGGATATTACAAAACTCTGTTGAAGTGTCTGTGGTATGCAAATACATGTAGATTTTAATTTTTTTATACTTGTCTCCTAAGATGGAAAACAGCTTTTATTCTGCTGATAAAAATAGAGATGTGCCATTTAACTGTGAAAACTGATAGTGGAGAAAGAGAAAGGAATTTAAGATGACTTTGAAGTTTCTTTGTGGAATATGTTGGCTTTTTTTTCCTCTGATATCAAAAGATGATAAAAACCAGTATTCATACACAGTGAAATTCCTGAATTTATTCAAATCATTAGAAATATTAAGTGTTCTCTTTCTATACAGCAGAGACTGTGACAAATCAATTAGCTTTGGCTCTTATGAACTTTAGACAGTGTTCTTCTTGTTGCTTTTCTGAAAAATTAAGACCTCTAATCTATTTGTTCTTCCAAACTAGATACTATGTTCAATTTCAAATAACAGCAGAGTTAAGATAATACTTTCAGCAGACTAAATATTTTAACCTATTTGGGTTTTTGAGGTTTAGCATACAGCAGGATGAAATTGTGTACTTAATGTAGTTACTTGGCCTAATTCAGAAAAAAAATCAGTGATTGAGTGACTCAGTGATTATTCAGCTTTCGTGGGAGGTATTGTGTCTGGGTATTGTGACTCTCTTCTGCAGGTGTTTTATTATATAGAGATATTCAAAGAAGTGTCCCTAGTAAGAAACTAAAACTTTTTATTATTCTGTAGTAGCACTTGTTGTTCATTGGAGGACTCAGGTACTTGTTTCAATGTGTCATTTGAAAGCAGTAAAAACTTATGGTATGAAATCTCTTTTGTAGGTAGAGCTGAAGTTCCCAGCACCAGGCAAGCCTGGAAACTATCAGTACACAGTTTATTTAAGATCGGATTCATATATGGGATTGGACCAGATTAAACCATTGAAGGTGATGTTTGGCTGTGTTATATATTTGTATTACATTGAAAGCTACTTCAAAGGGTTATTACAACACCAGAAGTCCTGTTTATAAGAATTTAACCTGTCCTAATTTTAAAACAAGTGGGAAGGATGGACTTGCAAGTGGTTTCTGCCTAGTGTTTCATAGTCGTAGTTTTATAATGGATTAAATGGGACTAAAATTTGTGGTGCTTTCCTGTGTGTGTGTATTTTAGTTCATGTTTTTGTGATGTTTACTCAGTTTCTGCAGTATGGTTGGCTGTGGCTTTTTATACCTTGAGGTTTGCCTTGCTATTTCCCTACCCTTCCTTAGTCCTAGATTCATCCAGTTAATGGGAAAAATCTGGCATGCCTTTTTTCTGGAAGCAGTTCTTGGGGTTATTTTTGGTTTGGGGATTGGGATGGCATTTGTTTTGTTATTTGGTTGGTTTTTAACTGTTCTTTTGTGGGTTGCTTGTTGGTTTTGGGTGTGTGGATTTGTTTATTTTCCCAAATTGCTGTTTATTGTCTGTAACCTTTTTTTTCCTCACTCTTCTTTTTCCCTATCCAATTACAGCTGGAAGTTCATGAAGCAAAACCAGTGCCAGAAAATCACCCACAGTGGGATACAGCAATAGAAGGTGATGAGGACCAGGAAGACAGTGAGGGCTTTGAAGACAGTTTTGAGGAGGAGGAGGAAGAGGAGGAAGATGATGATTAAACATACTTTTGATTGACTACAATATCTGCACACACTGCAAGCTCTCAGTCTGACTGTGGAACTTGTACAATTAACCAAGAAACACAGTACAGAAGCTTTGAGAAGGCTGAGTTTAAATTTTCTTTACCAATTAAGAGTGCATTATGTAACTTCTCAGTGGAGGTGAAACAAATCTGTTGCCATTGATACACCTTGGAATATGCTTATGGCTCATTATAGCCTTCAAAGTGCAGGATGGTGCATTTGTTTCAATTGAAAATAAAAGCTTTTTTATTATAAATGTCCGAAAGTGTGGGCTATGTATTGTCTGAT
Source organism: Platysteira castanea (assembly GCA_013397175.1). Taxonomy (NCBI): domain Eukaryota; kingdom Metazoa; phylum Chordata; class Aves; order Passeriformes; genus Platysteira; species Platysteira castanea. Next base: position 156,566 of record VYXC01006220.1, read on the forward strand.
CAGTTTAGGGTCCAATTTAAAAAAAAAGGTACTATTAGCTAGGAGCAAACTTTCAATCAATTTTTCTGCATTAGGAATTTATTTTAGAAAATGTTTTGGTATATTTGACATTACAAATCTCTGTTGATTGAAACAACATTTGCTCAACTTTCAAACTTGATTGGTTCTGTGGTATTCATTAACTATTTTGCTGTGATACTGCTCACATCATTCATAGCTTTAAGAATCTGTTTTACTTAACTTGATCATTATAAATTGGCATCATATCCATTGCCACATTCCATATATTCCGGAGGGCTGCTTTTTTAGGACTGTTGCCTTTTTATGCCCAAGATTATAATGGAAATCATAAACTTCCTTGACTCTGCCATAGGATACTTACTAATGGCTTAAAACATTTTTAAGCCTTTATTTCATCAGATCAGCAGGAGATCTGAGTCTTTTGATAAACAGAATGTCTGTAAGTAGTTTTGGGACCACATGTTATGTAAGTTAGTGGCTTTTGTGTAATACCTTTATAAAAGGTACATGCTGAAAGCCGAAGTATATTCTTAATTCTGAATCTACCTGACACAGTCAGAAACATTTTAAGGGTAAAATACAACATGCGGAGAGGGCATGTTTTGTATCAATTTTGAATTCCCATCAATAAACTGGACAATTTGATGGCTGTTTGCATTTGTAATAGTGTGCATCTTTGTCTGAGGTTGTTGGTTTGTTGTTTTTTTCTATACCCCAGTCTTCTGCAAGGTTGTAAACCAGATAGTGATTCTGTTCCTACTCCTGTTAAAGAAAAAAAAAATCAAGTCTAATTAGAGAATAAATTCAGGGAGGAGAGCATCAGGGCTCTTAGTGTATTCTGTGAGACTTGACAAAAGCCATGGATGGATTCTTCCTTTTCTCCCTCCCAATAAAACAGATGAAATGTTGCGTTTCTATACTTCAGAAATACTTATGAGTGTTCTGCAGGTAGGAATAGATGTATTTCTGTTCCTGTGTATTGAACTATGAAAATACAATGCTGTAAAATGTGTCAAATTCTCATGCAGGAAGATTTCCATCCTACAAAAATTGCCCAAAGCCAGAATAGTTGCCCTTGTTTGTTAGAAAGGGTTGTCACTTTAAATGCAAATTTATATTGTTACATTCTTTGTAATTACAATAGATGCAAATAAAATGTGAAGATGTTCTAATGAGATTATGGTATCTTTCAGAGTACTTTTGAAGTGCACATTGTGCAGAAAAAAGCTTGTAAACCATAAGCAGTGTTAGGTGTTCAAACTCAAGAATGAAGGGTAGGTTTAGATTAAATGGCTTGTACACTTGATGCCTTTTAACTCCAGTTTTAACTTGCAAAATACATTAGAGAAATAACAACACAAAAGCTCTAGTTATATTCCATGGGCTTTTGAGCCAGATACTGCTCTGGTGAGAGAAATGATAATATAGAGTCTGGTGACTCTTTCTAAAGCAAGTAGGCAAAGTGAATAATGCTAAGATGACATTGTTCTGCCAGAACGACTCATAGTGAAAGTCTGCAGGAGTTAGAAGTAGAGGAGTGGTGATAGTCAGGAGGTAAAATTGATAATTAAAGTATTCTGGATGGGTTGGGCTGTGCTCTGACCACTGATCCCTAAATTTTGCTGTTAACAGTCAAGGTATATACTGGCAAGATGTGAATGCATTGAAATGATTAAAAAAAAAAAAAAGAATCATGTTCCTGGTGTGAATACTGAACAGGTTTCTTGAAGATTGAAGGTGGCAGCTGGAATAACACTTCAGGTCTGCAAACCAGGGATAATTCTGTTGAGCCAACAAAGGCTAAATCTAATACTTCAAAGGTGTGTCTCTTGTATAGTCAAGGTAACTTAGTAAAATAATGTGGGGAGAAAAGTTGTGGCAGTACTGGAAATCTTGATAGTGTGAGGAAGGCATGCTGATACTTTTTCTCCTGGAAATACCAGGTGTAGTTGTGTGTGGTTTTACACCACCTCCCAAGATAGATGCAGAATGGGGCCATGGAGGTATTGAAGAGCTTCACACAATTAAAACCACTCAACGGCAGCTGCCCAACATTATTGAGTTGTTGGTCTTCTGTTGCGTGCTGTGTCCATTCATAACTATTTTGTATTAACGATATGCAGCGTCATGCAAACATTGATCAACTGCCTCCTGAATAACGGGTACCAGGATGGATAAGACTTTACAGGAAGAAGCAGCATTTTACACTCATTGTTATGTAAGCCTCACTTTTTGATAGCGTTTAGGAATCAATTTAGCCAATTTTCTACCTAAGTCTTCTGAAGCTCTGGGCTAGTAACAAAAGAACAAAAAACAAGTTCTGGAAATAAAATCTGCTTTCCTGCTGCACTCCCTGTGCGACCCCAGGCATAACTGGGAAGCAGCTACTGTTCTTCCAGCCTGAATAGATTTGTTTCTGCCCTTTTGCTGTCGTGCTCCTTTTTGTAGCCCCTTGTTCTAGGCCAGAGGAGGCAACTGCAGACCCTGGTTGTCCTCCCAACCAGAGATGCTGCAAATACCTTCAGGGCTTGTAGCACTTCCGAGGGGTAAAACTGGGACTTGCCTGGGGCAGGGAGGAGGGTGATGCAGTGCGACTGGCCCTGCTCCTCCTGGCCCGGCTCAAGGACGGGTGCCGGGTGCTGTGCCTGCAGTTAGTAGAGGGAGGCACCGTGAATTAGATTTAGGGCTGATAAATGCTGCTTGTTGAAGTAGGTAAGCGTAGCTAAAAATGAGACTTTCTCTTGGGTGTTTTGAGTAATCTGATTTAAACTTCTGCCTTCCGCCTCCCACCAAACGTTGACAATGGTTGATTAATACTAAATTAAGTAATTAAATAAGTGGCAAGTGTCTGTGAGTGGGAAAACCCTTGAGCTGTAGTGGAAGAGAAGGTGCTTTTCTCAAGGAGCAGGCGCAGTTCCCGGCCGCGCTCAGCAGGGGGAGGCAGGGGCAAGGATTTCTTCTGGAAACCCAAGGATTTTTCCAGGGGGTACCTATCGTAATTTGAGCTGTAGGTTTAGTCTTGTGCTCCCCCTGTCTGGAGGGGAAGAGGGCTTAGAGGGAAGTTTCTTTGATCTATTTTTNACAAACCTGAGGAAGGCAGAGCTTCCTCTCTTACCTGTAATTGGGGTGTGAATGAGTCCATTTTGAGCCTTAAACATTGCTTTGCATGAGTTTTTGGGAAACTGTGTGCCTGAGATGGTCCTTGTGAAGGTATCTGCACTTCAGCTGTGTTTTAAGCTCTGCAAAGGGAGGCACCTGAGGTGGTTCCACCATGGGGATGCCCCTGCCTTGAAGAGCTGATTCATGGGCTACCTGGGGAGCCTCGTGGGCACCCACAGCACGCTGTGATCACTCGAGTTTTAAATGCTGTGCAGACAAATGTGTAAAAATGTCCCTGGCAGCAGCATCTTTAAAATCTCTTTTCTTAGGGTTTGTTGAGGGCTTGGCAGGTTGGGAAGGCAGAGAAGGGGGAACATGGTGGCTCGTGTTCAGTATTGAACTCTAGCTGAGATATCAAATTTGTTCGCACTACATCTGTTGATATTCATGGTTACACCTAATTTCTTTCACGCCATGATCTTTTGTTTTAAGATGCAGTTTGAGTCAATGCAGACGCTATTGAGTTGGTAGAAATAATCTTGTGCCAAAATTGTTTATATTTTTCATTCAATACAATAACAGAACTATTACTGGCAATGAAACCTATTAATAAATCTGGTTAGCACGATGGATTGTAAAGCTAATGGTAATATTTTAAAGCCAAATTGCATACACTCTACCTAGAAGTTGATTCCTAATGTGTGCTGAATCAGGAAGCACTGAATAATTTTCAACCTTTCACTGCATGAAAGCCTTCCACATATATGCTCTAACCATTAAACGGGGAAGACATTACATTTACATTGCATGTGTTGAATTTACCAGCACAAAGGAGACTGCATGGATCACCTTGAGCAACTGTTTTAAATTCATTCACCTTTATTTTAAAATCAGGTGTGAGTGCTTTTCTTTTTATGCAAACAACATAGCTAGATGCTTCATGGCATGGAGGCATTCAGGGGAGAAACCCTGGAAGAGCTGGACATCTAGCAGGTACTTCCTGCAGGGTAGTGCCTGAGCTGGAAGAGCCCCGGTGCCTCTGGGGCATTCCTGGTCCCACATGGGCCAGTGAGGATCACCCAGGCATTGCTTTTTGCTTTGCTGGGGTGTGGTTATTAGGTGCTCCAAAGTCCAGGCTGGTGTGAGGCCACCTTTAACTTAAGGTAGCTGAAAATGCAGTGCTGCTTTTGCTGTGAAAGGTTGTCCTGGTTTTCAGGCATGGTTCTCCTTCTCTGGAGTTGTTCATGTGTATGCTACAGATACAGCATCTTTTGTAGCCTTTATACCCTGTAGCATTGAATTCCATTATCCCACTCGGCCCTCTCTGATGGACACACACGCCAAACACCAGCAGGGATTAGCATGAGGCCATACCCACCAATATGCCAGGCTGATGCTTCCTGCAGCTGGGGAACAGGATAGCAGTGACAGTGAGACTTTGCCTTCCACCTCCAAGCATCCAAACTGAGATGTCCAGGTTTATTTGTGTGTCATCCTCCCACTGAGGAGACACTTGCAGAGCGGGAGGTGTGAAAGGCCAGTGGTGAATTGTTTACTGGATGTTTTAGTTTTTCCTTCCCAGCACACAACCCTTTCTCTGTGCCCAGATCACAGCTATGGAATTTGTGCTTCCTAATGTATGCACGTGCAGTAAATTAAACTCAAATTGAATGACCAATTTCCTCACCGCTGAAGCTCCATTAATTACTATGTGTAAATCACGCTGGCTGAGATTAGGTTATAATGGCTGTTAAATAGACACAGACCATGACAGGGTGGTGCGATTTGGAGGCCCAGGTGACAATCAGTTTGGTCCCTTGAAATGAGACAGCTCTTGCTTCATTTTGCAGCCAGCTGTTGGTCCACCCATATGGCCCAGCTGTGCAGGTCCCTCTGGATCAGTTCAGATTCCGGAGAGCCTGTTGCTCTCTTGGCCTCACATACAAAGCAATGGGTGTCAGCCTCCCACCACAAGGGGATTTGAGCAACCACATTTACATCATTAGCTCTCTTTAACATCCTGGGGCAGGAGGGACTGCTGCATACAGGTACTTCTTCCTGTAGTTATGCGGATTTACTCTTTGCAGCTAACTTCCCATATAAGGTTTTATCTTGGTTGTATCTTTTTATGGTTCCCTCCTGATGTATATATGTTAGGTGTATTTGATCTCTTTTTTATTTTTTTTATCTCCGTCTTTCAGTCAGGACTGAGGAGTTCATTCAGAAGATGAAAAGCTGCCCCATTATGTTTTACATTTGAATTCATATTTAATCTGTAGTATGTACACTAAAAGTTACTGGTTATTTGAAATCCGGAGATGACTATAGATGGGCTCTTCATTCCTCTTCTGTCCCACCTCTCAGCAAGCTTGTAAGACTTGGAGGGGATCAGGCAGGGCAGCTGGGGCTGGATCTCGCAGTGGGGTGCAAGTGGTCTGTGTCACCTGCTTGTCCCTCAGGCCACCCCCATCCTGAGAACCAGTCACAGGAGGGGTCAGGCTCTTTTAGATGAGTGAAGAACCTTTTCTTCCCATTGTTGTTCTTGCCTGGTAGCCATGGAAATTAGGATGATGTCCCCCACCGCGTGAAGGATTGTCTCTTGGAAAGGGGGTGTGGGATGGGGGTGGCTGGGTGCTGGCACGATGACGTGTGGTGACCCCGGAGCTGGCTCTGCCAGGCACACAGCAACAGGCAGGGCGCTGCACTGAGCACTGCGGGTGCAATGAGACAAGGAGAGAGAGGGATGAGTGGCAAGGTCAGGGGGATTATCTTTGTTATGAGCTCAGTAGAAGCAGAAGGCTTGAAAGAGAAATAATTGGGATGAAAGCAGCTTCGTTTGTCCAGTCCATTGCCTCCTTGCAAGATCAGTGCTGACATTATCCCTGCATAGCATGCCTCTAACCTCTTCTTCCAAATCTGATGCCTTGAGTGGTGCCTGTGGGATATCAGTGGGGTGTCAGTGCCCGGCAGCAGCCATGGGTCAGCTCCAGCTGCCCACACGCTCCCGGACAGCAGCGCAGCATCTTCTGTGCTCGCTGCTAAAAGCCCATTAAAACACAAAATAGAACAATATTCTTCAAACCCCACTGGCTCTTAAAAGGGAAGCACGGACCTCTTGGTCAAATGTGAGCCTGGGAGACTCGCAGAAGCGAGCAATTAATCACCATGCTGCTTTGAATCTTTATGTAAGTGCTCAGTGTTAAACATTACAACAGCACTGATGTGAAAGTTGACACCAGCCTTTGTAAGCCAGGTGTCTGTAGATGCGAGGTTGCAGGCTAGGCAATAATGAAATAGTTCAGCTTGTTAGACACAGGCAAGGCTTTTTGGTATGCACATCATGCCAGCCTCAAAAATGATGTACATGTCACAATAGCAGAGGAGGGAAAATAGGAGGAAAACCCTAATTTTAAGCCTTTTATTTGAAAGATATCACTACTAAAATTAGATTAATTTTAGAATGCCTACAATATGATTTCTGAAGGTTAGCATGCAAGGAATTAATCAGCTAGCTCAGAATACCACTGGGAAGTATGTTTTGGTTTGGGGTGGGGAGGGGTCCCCCTTTTTTTTTCTGTTGGCACCTATTCCACATCTGAAAAAAAGAAAAAGCCTTCTCTGGCATACAGCAGAGGTCACTTGAGGAGTTCAAATCTCCTTTGCTAGTTCAGCTAACTGCTCACCTGTAAGAGGATCCAACAAGTCTCTGCAGAGGAACATGTGGATGGAGGACAACAGAGTCTGTCCTGGGATTCTGAATTTCACGTGACTTTGGAGTGCTTTAGGGCTAAACTATACTAAAGTACTCCCCCACTGCCCAGTAAAATAAAGTCCAGATACAGATTATCCTCAGAAGCAGAGTGGTGAAATTTTAGTCTATTTCTGATCTCTGCTGGTATTATTCTTTTGTTAAAGGAAGCTAGTGTATGGCTAAGAGGTGGTGTCAGTTTCCTTAGTGAGGCAAACATCTGTAGGCACCAGAGCTGCCTGGGCGGCTGCACAGCTGCATTTCAGCCGGGCTGCAGGGCAGCCCTGCTGCCTGGCTCTGCTCACAGGTATCACACCCCGTGTGCTGGGGCACCCTGTGCCTCTCCCCACCACCGCTGGCCTCCGGCGTGTCTGTGGAGAGGGATCTCTGTATTCCCTCCTGGGGCCGTGCACAATGTACCCCGAGCAGAAAATGGCCTTTGCAGCCGGTGTCGGAGGTGGTGCTCTGACATACTGGCCAAGGAGGGACACGTGTCCCATGTGCCCATCTGTCAGGTTTTTGGCAAGTGGAGCGCTGCATTTCGATTCCTAATTCCACGCTCATCACTGATCTACCACATTCCACGCAGGCCCCCATTCCCTCCTCCAAGAGCCGTGAAATTTGAGCCCTTGGTTCAAAAGGCTCTAAAGTGTCCCGAGGTTTGGCTCCCGGGGAGGGTCTGCCCCTCCTCAGTTGTACGAGCAGATGCTGTGTGGGAAAGTTTCTCGACTGAGTTTGTATGCAAACAACATACAGCTCCTGACTGCTGATGGCTATCCAACTCCCTGGCAAATTAAAATCTATAAACTAGGCTGGCATATGTAATTTAAAAAATAGCTATGCTATAGTATGGCTATGCATGCGTATTGACTAAAAATAGCACTTGCCAAGAGAAAAGCAGAGATAATTACAGTGAATTTGGATTGCAACTGATTTTATTTTTTTATTGAATTAGGAAAAGGAGTATGGAAACACAGCTTATGTAGAGACATATATCTTTACTGCTCTTTTTGCTATGGAGGAAAACAAAACCTACTGGACTTGTACATTTGATACAATTTTATTATATGAAATTGCTACTTATGTCTTTCTCTCTGATGAGCTTTGCTTGAAGGTGGCAGCTGAGCCCATCCTGCTAATGAGATGCAGTGCTCCTCTGGCAGGAGGCAGGAGATGGCACCATCACACCTTGTCTTTCCTGTCTCTCTGGTGTGCGAGCAAGTGTTCAGTCTGGGGAAGAACAGCTTTCCGTGTGACATGGCTGTGCAGTGGCTGCGGAGGACCTGTGGTGGAAGCCTAGTTTCCTTCTTGCAGGAGTCCTAATGACTACTTAATGACAGACTTTTGGGACTGAATTCCTGGCTGGGACTGGCTTTCTTGGCCTTCAGTCCCCTCAGGTGTGTCATGCATTGCCCATTAACGTTACCTGCCCACACCTTCAACACTATTTCTTTCAGAATTTCTGTGCTAACTTGCTCTCAGAAGTGTCGTATTTTTTCTTTTTTTGGGGGGAGGAGGGGGTGGGGAATAACATCTGCTTTCCTAATGCCAGACCAGTTTTCCAAGCCTAAAGAAAGGGAGGAAGCTGGAGAGGGTGGGATCCTGCCCTAACCTGAGGGGAAGGAGGTCACACAGGGGCATGGCATGCCCTGTGGAAGCTGCTGGGAAGGGACAACACCCCTCTCCCCCCACTTCCTCTGCTGAAAAACAGCTTGCCATTTCTTCTCTTTTATTCACATCCGTGAAGCAAGGGCATCCCAACACTTCAGGCTTTGCGTCTCTAAGTCAGGGCCAGGCACACAGGGAAGCAGAGCACAGGCATCTCTGCTGCCCTCCTGCTGGAATAGAGGCTGATCAAAGAAACCTTGTGTTACCTCACACAGGAATGGCCCTTGCTGGCCAGGGCCTCTTGCTGCAGAGCAGGGAGCTGCCGGCAGCTGCCAGGCTGTAGGTGTTTAATTGGTTAAGCACCTGGGGAGGCTCTGGGATGGAAATGACTGTAGAAACAGCAGAGTAATCCAAGGAACAAAAACCTTCACCTGGAGGATTTTTTTTTTAATTACTGCTCAGACCCAGTTATCTCTAGTGCAGAAATGAGGCTGTTTGAGACAAACTATGTGAGAGAGATGCTCAAAGATGCATCCATGCAGAGCCATCCCTCTGCCACTTCTGCCCCTCCACAGGAGGATTTGCTGGGTTGCCCAGAGCATGGGGGAAGCTGTGCCTAGGTGTTGAATAGCCGGGCTCCCCAGGTGACATGTACGAGGGGGAACAGGGCTCGAGATTGGAGGGGAGAGCAGGGCTCCTAAATATTTGCAGATAAGCAAGTTAGTGTTGTACACCCTAGCAAGCATCCATGGGAGCTCCTTGCTCTGGACCTGGAGTCTCATCACTGTTTCAGCATCACTGCTGACACTGGCCAGAGACAGAAGGTCCATGGGCAGCCACCTCAGCTGCATAAACAAACATTTAACGAATGACAGGTGTGTCAAGCACCTTGAACTCGAGGGTGAATAAGGTTTCTTTGTTTCTTAGCTGCAGTAGGTTGCTTTGAAGCTCCAGAGTTTTGGCTACATCTTGTTTCACTTTGTTCTACCTCCCCACTCTGGGTGTATGGGATTTTGCCCAGGCACTTGCCCTTTTGGTTGTAGTTCCTCTCGGGGTTTTCTTGCTTGAAAGAAGCTCAGAAGGGAAGGAGAAGGCACGATTTCGGCAGCTCAAGGGATTATTTCTTTTATCACTAAAGATGCTGTGTGACTTTATTGCCTTTCTGAGCTCTTTAACACAGCAATAAACGAGCCGTTAAAATATTTTAAAATCAATAAATGTAATAAAGAACCAAGGAAATTACAAAGCTGCTCCTGATGTTTAGTGATTTGGGAAATAATCATATCCTCAAGCGAGCAGTGAGTTGGGGTAGGGAGGTAGCTGGGTGACCTTGCAGGGGCTGCTGCGCCAGGGGTGGAGGAGGCAGAGCCGGTCCGGAGCCTGTCCCGGGGGAAAAGGCGGCTCTGGGGTCAGCAGTGGGCACGGGCTGGGCTGGGTGGGGGTCTGAGCAGGATGGCACTCCTGTCTCCCGCCACCCTTTGCCCATCCTGGCTGCTGTCAGGCTTAAATCTGGGGTTTTCTTTGCCTCAGAAAGAGGCAAAGAAATTTACCTCTTAATGTGCTTAATTTTCAGCTCATCCTCCTGAGCTGACTGCCGGAGCGCGTCTGAAGTCTCTGCGGCTTTATTCCCACCTCGCAACGAGCCTAAACAAAAGGTGACCTCCAGGACCGGGCTGGGCAGGGCGTGACTGTCGGGTGCTGTGGGGTGCTGGCAGCCTGGGGATTTTTTGGCTGCCCCAGCGCTGCCACTCCATCTCGCCTCCTTTGCTGGCCAAGTTGGAAGGAGCCAGGCTGGGAGCAGGGAGCGGTGGCAACCAGGGCAGGAGTCGCAGCTCCTCTCACCGCTGTTTTCAAAGGTTCATGCATCTAAATGACTTCTCAGCAGCTGTCCTCCCTGGAGACCCGCTTTCTTGAAAGATGATACTGCTCTTGTAATTAAGGTAATTGTTTAAATTCATTCCCTTAAACCGGACTCCATCATAACTTAACCAACTGTATCTGTGCAAGCGTGGCAGGGTTGAAGAGGGTCAGGGCAGGTGTCACAGGATTGATTCATCATCCGGAAAGATTTATAGGTAAAAATCTTGTTAAACTGAAATGCCTGATAAAGATGTAGGGGAAAATCACATACGGGGCATAACCTGGTCAGGCAGCTGCCCCAAAAGACCTGCTGGTACCTTCTGTGCTGCGGGGACTGACAGGGTGAATGTCACCCTCGCAGCCAGGTGGAAAGACATGAGCCAAGCCCCACCCCCGCCTGATCATCTTCTGCCCAAATAGAAGGTTGGGCTGCACACACTTATGTTGTTTTGGGATATTTAATTTCCTTTCCCACTTACCCTGAATGCTTTCTGATTTCATGGAAGTCTGAAGGTAATTGAATGTAATTGTTTAAAGAATTGAATTATTTAAATTATAGGGTAATGCTTGAAATAAAATGACAATCTGTGGGAGTTTATTAATGTTGGCGGTGGATGGAGAGCAGCAGAGTGATGTGTGCCATCATGCCCAGCACAGGGCTACAGAGCTGGCTGTGTCCCCGAGCCACAGGCTGGGGAGGGGCAGTGGCTCAAGGAGGGGATCCAGCATTGTCCTGAGTGGGTGGCAACCCTCTGTGATACTCATCCTTCCCTGGCAGAGCCCAGACCGTGGCCAGGTTTGTCTTCCATCCAAAATGACTTGGGCAAGAGCTGGTAGCTCAGTCCCTCTTTGAAGCTGTTTCAAGACATCTGTGGGGAATGACAGAGATTACCCCGGGAATAAGGGCTTTTCCCCATTGCCACGTGGATTGGCACGTGTTCAAATCCTGGATGTCAGGCTGCTTCCAGACTGGTCATTAAAGCCCCGGTCCTTCATCCCTCACCATGCCATCACCTGCCCCAAAAATTTCACTTCCATATCAGGGGTCTGTTTTACCTCAAAGAAGGTTGTGAGGACAAGCAGTGGAAGGAAGGGCTGAAAAATAATCTGTGAAAAATAGACGAAATACAAATATCAGGACACCGGTGAAAAGAGCGTGAATAGGATTTGCATTTAAAAAAAAAGTTTGGGGATTGATGGTAGCCTGTGGCTCAAATGGTTGGGGAAGCAGTAACAGGAGGCTGGAGGCTTCAGTTGTGCTCCTTGCTGTGCTACTGCCTGCCTCTCTGTGCAGAAATCCTTAATATTTCCCTGCGGTGCCATCTTCATTTCAAAACCTTATGCCTACAGAAGAAAGTGTTTCAGTGGTTTTGAGGCTGGGTGATGCCCAGCGCCTCATGTAAACACAACCTTTTCTTCCCGCCTCCACTTTACCACCTTTTTCACTTTCATTTGGAAATGAGGCAAGTGATTATGCTGCTCAACCACATTTCTGGTGTTTGGTAGGCAGACTGACTTGGGCAGCAATTTAAAGCTCCCCTCTCCTGCATCCACCCTTCCTCTCACCCCACAGTCAGGCCTGTCCCTCTGCACGTGGGAGGCTGGCGTGAACCAGCCTCGTGTGGAAGGGCCAGCCTTGGGTTGAAGCCACCAGCGGGTGGCCGTGGCAGCTCAGGTGGCCGTGACATTTGTGTGAACATGCCACAGGAACACAGGCAGGCAGTTCCCCTGCACCACTCTGGGCACAACCTTCCCCTGAGCTCCACCTCTGCCTCACCTCCCTTTGCCCCTCTTGGGGAGCCTGAGATCAGGGAATGAGCCTTGCATTCGACTCCACAGCAGCTGTAAACACTTCAAACCACCCCCCCAACACTATCTCATCCACCCTTGCTTTTAGCTGTGATTTAAGCTGCTCTCTTGACCAGCTGTATGTTTTGAACCAAAATTCAACTCTTTAAATTAAACTTTAAATTCAAGGCTGTCAAATAAGCCCTGCAAAGAGCATATTCCAAGGAACTCTGCAGTCCTTCACCATGCAACATTTGCTCCCAAAGCAGTGAGGAATTGGCTGATTTGGGGTCTGGTTTGGTTTTTTGGCTGCAAAATTACACGCAGCATTAATAGCAGCAGTGAGGAGAAAGCAAAATTTCCAATTGCCTCCCCAACAATTTGCTCTTGTGTTGTGTTGCAGGAATATGATATTTTTCATGAGAGGCCACAGCTGATGCCTCCATGCTGTGAGGTTGTGCCAGCCTGCCCGTGCTTGATGACATTGGTAACATGGTGTGACACAAACAACAGCACCGGATGTGACAAGCCACAGCAGCAATGGATCTGCGGAGGCAATGTGAAATGACAGGGATGGCTAAGACTCATGCTCCAAATTTTAAATGGCTTACAAGTGAAGAGAGGATTTTAAAATATTTTGTCACAGTTTTTAGTAATTACTAGTACTTTTCCCTGTTTATCCTATTAGGGAACTTAAACCAGGAATTTGCATGGTAGTCCAGTTCCCTCCATTTTACTCTGGTATGGGAATCCATAATGCTAGCCCACTGACTCTGATTTTGTCCAGGAAAAAAAAAAGCGAAAAGAGAAAATGAGGGATTACAGGTCTTTGCCAGGATGAAGGCTGGGATGAAGAGCATTTGTGTGCTTTGTTACTAGCGTGTTTGTGCACCACAGATTTCATACACCAGTAGAAGAAGACAGAAAACAGTTGTTCCAATTCTGTGCTGATAAAATATTTTTCACACCTACAATATCTGTCAAGCTTGTAGCAATGCAAGCAAAAAAAATCAAAAAAGAGATTTAATGCCACCTTGTTTCTCTTGGATCTACCAAACATTTTTTTTTCTTTAAATGCAGAGAGTTTTTCTCTAGTCATGACTGTAAGAAACAAATAATACCACAGCCATCCTCTTGACCTTGTGTTTGTAAGGGATGTAGGAATGAGCTCAAGCATCTCACCTTGCTCACAGTCACTAGTGGGCAGGTGCTTGCCCTTCTCCCCACTGACAGGGAAGGGGGACCAGCAAAGCCCCGGCTCTTATTGGTACAAATAGCCAAGGATCTCTGCTTTCCTGCTTCTCCTCTTCTTCCTTGGTAAATAAAACAGGCTTAATATTCATCTCATCTTCTGTGGTGGCAAGTCAAAAGTAACTCCGCTAAACCCCAGAAAGCCCAGCGATCACAAAACCGGTGTGCGGGGACCACAAAACCAGCAGAACCAGCGGCCATGGCTGCAAGCCTGTCTGGTGAGGCATTCATGGGACTGGAAAGAAAGAGAAGTGAAGAGCATGTTTGGCTTGCCATGAATACTGAGTAACAATATATGTAAGCGTGGGAAGTGGGCAGCAGGGAGCCGTGCAACACTCACAAACAACTGTGACAAACCCCTTTGCTGGGACAATTTGATCTAGCGCAGTCAATGGAGCATGGCAGGATTATTACAACCATTATTTATCATATGTACTACACAAATTTTTTTTTTGGTGGTAGGAGCTGCTAGTGCTGTGCTGAACAAGGGAAGAACTGGTACATTCTGTGATGAGTGACTGGAAATTCAATGAAAAGCCACTCCTGCATTCTGCCCCGGTGGCATGGCATGGCAGCCATAACTGGTCTTTCTATATATTATGGATATCTTTGCCTGGCCATACCTGTAAGATTCTCCACAGAGCCGACTTTGTGAGTTTGTGTACAGGTGCATGTGTGTGTGCATGAGCAACACTGCATGCACACACCCTCAGTGTCGCTGGCAGAAGGACGCCAGGCACTATTCCCCCAATTTCCATGTAAATTATCAAAACCGAAGTGACTGGTCCTTCCCATCCATGGCACGTCACGTAAGCTCAGCATCGGGCCAGGCTGCTGCAGGAGTGGGACAAAGGGCTGATGCTACAGTCCGGTTTCCATGGCAACAGAGGAGGGGTAGTGAGACCAGAAATGTTGCAAACACCTCTTCTTCTCGCTGCAGCCCAACGCACTGTATTGCAAAAGCCAGTGCTGTTTTGAGGGGGGGGAGAGGGGGCAGGAAGAGTCCAAATGTCTTTACCTTTCAGGTTGCGGAGTTTCCAAAATAAAGAGAAATGGCAATTTTTTTCCTCAATGTAGTTGCAAAGGGAAAGGAAAGCTGCCACGCAGGCCTCGTTTTCTGTGTGTAAAATGCGTGTGTTCTTTAAAAGGCAGTGGTTGGCTGCTTTTCCGGACATGATGTGGTTGAAGCTGTCATCGTAATGGAAATTCATTGCTGTAGCTATGGTAAATCGAGTTTTCTGCCTGTGCTGAATGCATTAGTCTAATGAGATGTTTGCAGCTGGAGAGCTGAGCTGCTGGAGACTTACACTGTGCTAAAAGACAGTGAGAAGGGAGAAAATGGCTTTTGCTGGGTCCTTGTGACTGTGCTGAAAGTCCTCTGCCCTTCGGGTCCCAATGCCCAGGCTCTCTAAAGACTCTGCTCAGTGTCTTAGCCTAAGCAATAGGTAAGGGGAAAGCATGCTTCTTCTTCTTCTTCCTCTTCTTCTCCTTCTCCTTCCTCTTCTTCTCCTCTGCCTGGTGTTTGTCACTCAGCCTTGTCAGAGCAGTTCTTCTTCCGCTTGTCCGTATGTGGTAACTTTGCAGCTCCTCAGTTGGAGAATCTCTTTCCCAAAGCACATCCTTCCCGAGCCCTGGGAGCAGTTCCTGTGGGGAGGGGGCAGAGATCAGCCGGAGCTGCCGGCGTGTGCTGCGCGGCAGCGGGAGCGTGGCTCTGTGTCTGTGTGGGGGTGTGTGAGAGTTAATGAAGTCTTCTGACTACAGAGCACTCTGCACGCAGCCTGGCTTCAGGCTTTTCCAAACCTGCATCTAAACGGTCTTTCTTTTTGCTGCCAAGGTAAATGTCTCTTCCATTTTAAAAGCAACTTATATTGCAATATACGTAGCAGACAGTATATATGTCATATGTTCTGGGGGTTTTGTGCAGTTCATAGAGCAATGAGTTTAATTATAATCTCTTCATATCTTCAAGCCAGATGTTAAGTTGAATCTTTATGCCTAACTGAAAACTGAAGGGAGCAATACTGTTTGCAGGCTGGGTTTTTCCTTCAAGACCAACAGGCTTCTAGCTTCTGAGAGATACCGAGAGGCACACTTGAGCAGAGTTGTTTGTGTTTGTCTTTTCAGGTGTTTTGAAGCTAACTTTGAGGGAGGACAGCGCACGGGGCTGCAATGCCTGCGGGCACCAGGCTAGCCCTGCTGGTCCCTCCCTAGCCCGCAAGCCCCCGCTGCCGCCCCAGCCCGCACCCACCGTTTGCTGACAGAGGGTGAAGCCCGGCGTGGTTCAGTGAGTAATTTCACCTTTCCATCGCTGCTGAATGGCTGAGGGGGTTGGTTGCTTTGCCTGGGGCTCATCTCTGGGCAGCGGTCTGGCAGAAAGAAGTTGCTTTTGGGTTTGGTGCATGCTGGGCTTGTGGCAGGAATAAAGTTAACCTGGTGAGCTGCAGGAGGAAAGTTGCTTGAATGCTCTGCTTAGAGGGGGATTGCTGTTTAATCCTGGGTTTATTTCAAAGAGGCTTCTGAAGACGTTTTTCTCAAGGACAGACCAAGGGCTTTTCAAATTGAATAAAGGCACAATGGGAGAAGTAAAGCAAAGACAGGGATGTTGTTATTTGTGGGAGCAGGGCTTAAGTCTAAAGAGCATCTTTGTGCTACAGGAGTACTTAGAGCATCCTCCACCCCACCGTGCTGCCGGTCCCCGGTGCAGCTCAGCACACCAGGTTCAATCAGGTTACACTGGTGTAAATCAGCATAAATTCCCCGGCTCCAGCCTCATCTGACACCAGCTGAGGACATGGCTTGGAGATTTGCAAGTTCAGGTTTTGTAATTTTATTTAGATGAGGTGCCTCCCAATGCTCTCCTGCTGCAGGTGACTTTGTATTTTAATTCAGATGTCACACTGATTTTCCCGATCAGGCAGAGCCCCTCTGCCCCATCATAAAAGTTACTTAGCTGATGCACCTGTTCTTTAGATTAGAAAGACTGCCAGGGGCACGAGTTTTTCAGTGACTGAGTGTGAAAGAGGGACTGGAAAAAAAATCTACCAACAGGAAAAGTACATGTGCTGAATTAGATCAGAAACACTGCAGAAGGTAAACCTTGAGAAACGCTTTGTTGGTGAGCACAGTAACTCTGACGTTTCTGTTGTTTTGTCTGTTGGAAATGTTTAAGTCAGGTACTTCCTTATGTTTTGTGGAAAAGAGTGGGTAGAAAGTGGCAATTTTCTTTCTTGGGCATTCAGTGACTTGCCATGAGGTTTCTCACGTGCAGGGTTGAAACATGACTGCACAGCTGCTTGACAGTGCCTACGGGACCTAGAAAGAAGAAATTGCAATAGGATGCTTTCCCCTCAGCCATTCCCTTAGTTCCATGCATGACACAAAGATTTGGAGTTTTGTTAAACACTAAAAATTTTTTTTAAAAAGAAACATGATATAGCACCTGATCATGGTACCAGAGGCTCAGGAGCTTGAGCTGTCTCCCCAGTGTCTTTCTCTCTCTCAAATTTAGGTAATACTAAAGAAAAGGAAGAAAGCAAGAGAGGTCAGGCTGTGGGGTGTGGGACAGTTGTCCATTCACACCCCAGTAACAGGAGGCAGGCAAGCCCTGCCAGCTGGGGAGGCACTTGGGCAAGGGCCTCCCTGCTGGGACACGGGCTGGCCTCAGTGGGGATGCATCCATCCTCCTCATCCCTGGCCATGCCGGGACCTGTCAGCATCCTTGGACTGTGGGTGCTCCCAGCTCTGGTGGGAGTCAGCTCAAACCCAATAGTAGAATATGGGATGTTTTAACTAATTTGAGTTGAATCGTAGAAGCTGGATTTCAGTGATCCTTGTGGGTCCCCTCCTTCCCGCTCAGGATATTCCATGATTCTGTGATTCTAATTGCCCAGCATCACCACTTCTCAGTGGGCTCTGCCCAGGAGTGCTCAGGGGCTCCTTTCCTGCAGTGAACTGGACTCACACCACTAAGGCTACCTCATATTTCTAGCACTACTTTGGAAACACCCAGGCTACTTTCAGCTGGAGACCAAGGCATGCTCTCCTCCTGCAAATGGCAGGGAACCCACACAAGCCTGGCACGTAAATACAAGGGGTAAAATCACATTTTGGGATAAGGAAGACCTTCAGGAAATAGCTGATGAGAGCAAGACAGCAGTGATTTCTGTTAAAAATGGAAAGAAGTGAAACGTTTATATGTAACACTGAAGTCAGCAAAGCCCTGTTTTCTTCAGGGGATTTTAGTTCATATAGTTTCATAAACTATACTCAGTGGCCACACGGTGTCTTTAAAAAAAAAAGTAACAATGCGAAAAAATACCCCAATACCCTAAAATCCTACCCTACTTCTTTCTCTACAGCTTTAAAATGGTGCAAAGGAGGAGTCAGCATTATTTATATAAAACACGCCCAGCTGAGTTCTCCAGCTGACCTTTAAGAGCAGCTACAGTGTTTAACAGGTGATGGCTCTCCACAGTGAGAATGAACAATAATTGGTTTACTTATGCAAAGAAAAATATTCCAGGCTCACCTTGGAGGGAAAAATTAATTATGTGTATTAATTCTGTCAGAACAAGTTGCCACATGAGGAACTGGTTTCCTGTACAAAGGAAGCAAAATTTTATCTTTATTTTGCTGTATATTAGAAAAGAAACTTGATTCAAAACTGTGTGTCAGGAGATTACACACTGCTCTGCTGAACAGAATCATGATATTTTGGTGCACTAAAGGTACTAGATAATTTGCTATTGACTAATAAAATTGAAAAGAATTTATAATCTAAGTCAGCATCTTTGCACTGAGTTTTTCTATTGATGAGAATGAAGGAATTAACAAAAGAAAAGATCATATGCAGTGAAGGCGGAGTTAAAATTTATTAATTAAAGATCTAAACTTCTGATGTTATATTTTAATAAAGCCTTATTAAAGATGATGAACCTGTAAGTCATCCATTAAGACTGACTGTTCCCTTTAGGAAATAGCGTAAATTTGGCTTGAATAAAGGATTGCCCAGAGAGAGTCTGGATGTGTAATTATATTCCACTGAAGGATGAATAATTCCTCTTGAACTGAACAGTTTGCTGTAGCCCTGCAGTTTATACTGCCCTCATCTTTAAGGGTGATTCTCGTTGTACAGAAGAAACAGTGCTATAAATGCCTTCTCCTTTCCCCCTGTAAGAGTTTGTTGCTACGTTCACCTTGGGTGTGAGACGCAAAGGATGGGGTTTCCTTTCCAACATCAGCTGACAGCGCAGTCAGGAATATGCCTCTGGTTTCCTGCTCCTCTTCCCTGGCATGGGCATGGATGTTGGTGTGCTTGGCATTTAAAATGCCAGACTGACAAAAGTTTTTGCAGGGGCCAGCTGTTGCTCTCGTTGCTTCAAGTATTTTTGTACATAGGGCTCCCAGGAGCATTCGCTGGCATTTTCTTTATTTACGACAGGTGTGACTGAAATGGAACGTTCAGAGCTGTGCCCTAAATTGTTCTGAGTGCTTTGGTTACCCTGCTCCTCACAGAGGGTCCGCTCCCACCTGCCCCACACACCGACCCTGGGTGACCACACAGCTCTGCTGCAGCTGGAGCAGGAGGGGAGGGGGAGGCCCGAGGTCTCCCTCCTCTGTTAGCAGGCACTGCTCGCCTTCCTGCCACCACGCTGCAGCTCTGAGGGGGAGGCCCAAGGTCTCCCTCCTCTGTTAGCAGGCACTGCTCGCCTTCCTGCCACCACGCTGCAGCTCTGAGGTCCAGGCTCAGGAGATGGGCAGCTGGCTGAGGCCACCTGCAGCTCTACCCCAAATTCATGCTGGTAGAGATACACTTTGCTCTGTAGCTGGAACTGGTGCTGCACCTGAAGCAGTGTCTGGCCCTGTACACTGCTCCCACCTCAGCACTGGGTGCCAGGGAGAAGCGGCACCTCAACTGCTGGACTTCTGCTGGCACCTGGGCAAACCTTGCTTTCCCAGGAGAACTACAGAGATTAATTCCACAGCATGTGCAGTGACAGGGGATTCCTTGCGGCATCCCTGTGATCTCAAGTAATTTGTAACAAACAAGCTGTGTTTCTCTGTGACACTCCTCGGACATGAGCAGCACGTGTGCACATGCTGCCTTTTGCTGGGATGGGTCTCCGAGAGCTGCCCTGCCTCTCTGTTGTGTAAATACCTTTTCATGATGCATGTCTCCATCTCTCCATGCTTCCACTTGTGTGTCAGTGGCGTGAGGGAGGTACCACAGGATGTATGGTGTTTTATGCTGCTGGAGGGAAGTGCAGGGAAGGTATGAGATGCTTTCTTCTCTCAGCCCATCTTCCTGCAGGTGTCACGCACCTGAGGCTTCAATAAAAGAGCTAACTGTGAGTAACACATAAACCACCATGTCCCCAAAATGCAGGTTAAGTCCTTTTTGACCTAAAAGCCTGTAGGCAGCACTGGCCCTCAATGATTTCTTCTTGCCTGCCTGCCAGGAAAGACACCACAGACAGGTAGGTTTTTAACCCAAGACCTTGTCTTGCACCATAGGCAGATTTATTGAGAATTATGGTAGTTGTCTTCCTGAGAGGCTCCAGTGAGTGTTTAGGCACTCTACAAACTCACAGTCAGAGGAAATGTGTCACTCAAAGAGTCTATCCAAGGCACGAGAGAGGAAAGGTGGGAATAAGGGATCACCACTGCTCTTGCTTGCTGTGTGTCCTGTTGCCACCTCCTCTCCCCTTGCCAAAGTCATCTCTTGTGTACCTGCTGCTCCCTGGCCCCACAAAGCAGCCTGAATTTGGGGCAGAATGGAGAGACATGAGCCATGAGACCAGCACTGCACCTTGCAAGTGGCTGTGGAGGCTTTCCTGGGGAGGCAGCAAGGGGGTACAAGCTGTTTCTGGTAGGAACCTCTGTTTTAGAGAATCAGTGTGTAAAATGATGTGATTTCCAAAGTACATATCAAAGGTTTGCAGCCATTGAGACCCGTGGGCACTCTGGGAAGAGAAACATGACTGGAGGCAGGAGCAAAGATTTGGGAGGGGTCTTCAAATCCCAGAAGTTTCTCTCTGGCCAGAGAGGGTGCTCAGAAGAGATTTTGAAGGGAGAGATGGGCACTGAACAGGGCAAAAGAGAGCTCTGGGGTTTTAGCTAAGGACAAATCCAAAGGGCAACATTAGAAGTAGGGGCTCCATATTAGAGAACCCAAGAGATTGTGAGGTTTTCTTTTGTCTCTGCTACCATTTTTGTTTGGGGCTGAGCTGCCACTGTGCCTGGTTCTGGCTCTGCAGGAACCCTCAATGCTGTGCTCTAAAGCTTGGACAGATGCATCAGCCCAGAGTTGACACAGGGATTCTGGGAAGACTTCAGGGGTCTGTTGGTGACTCCTATGAAAAACCCCACAGCACCAATAGGATTGCAGCCCAGCAGATGCTGTGAAGTCTAATGGTAGATAAGGCCTTTTAATAGATGTATCTGCATATTTCCATGAGCTTGTATGTGCGTGGGAACTATCCTACTGAACTGTGCAAGAGAGAATTTTTCCTTGTTCTCCATCTGAAAGAATAAAGTGAATCAGTGCTACTTCATTTATTACCTCTAGGAAGAAATATCTTGTGGAGGACACATCCATTTGGCGTGGCGTCTTAGAAATCATGCACAGGGAACTGAAGGAGCACTTCAGTAATACCATCCGTATCTGATGTATTTTTAAGATATGTTTCCCATAGAAGATGTCTGTTTTCTGCCTCAGAAAAGCACAGGCCTGGTGAGGGCTCTTGTGTTGCAAATGCCCAGTGCAGATTCTCAAGAGAGCATCTTTGAGAAGAAAAGGTGCAAAAAGTCTCACTTCTCTTTCCTGCACCAGGTACCAGTAAAGGAAGGGCTCACATTTTGGTGCTGGGAAAAAGGGAGTTGTAGCTGGTGGCCCATCTTTTCAGGGTGAGAATGTTCCCTTCCTGCAGCTTGTGCAGCTGCCAAGGAGGTGGTGAGTGAGTGAGTGAGTGAGCGGGGATGGGGCATGGCCCTCCTCTGTCCTGGAGGGACAGAAGGGACTCCAGTGCCACTGTCAGGCAACAGCAATGCAACAAATAGTGCTTCAGTGCATATCTGTGGTAAAGATACTCACAGAGTAAAAACAAATAGAAGAGGAGATGTCTTCGAGAAACTGTTTATGGTCATTATTTATGTACATGTGGCGACTCAATACCCTGCTGCCTTAAAAAAATGTTTGTAGCATTTATCTCCTGATTTAATCTGGCAGCCTCCATCTATTTCCCTGTAAACGATGAATGAGATGTGCCTAGTAACTATCTCTTATGGCTCAGTAAATACTTGAATTTATTTGCATATTAAGTTGGCCACGTTTATATCGCGCTCGCTAAATGCAGCAACACGAACTACTACACAGAGGAGGCTCATGGGCCATTAATGTGCCAAGGATTTATGTGAATGACTCCCTTTAACATTAATGGAAGTTATCAGCACAAATCGCCTTCCAGTGGGGGAATAGACCATAATGTATGTAAATACATATTACTCACTGCTGTTTAGTTATTCAAGAGGACGCTTAGCAATCTAGAACACCACTCTGGTGCTGATATACCAGCAGTTCTCCTTAAAATGTGGGAAGAGAGGGTGCTGCTTGTTGTGTAGGTTGTTGTGTCACCTCTGAGCTGGCACACATTTAGAGGTGGTTGCAGTCCCTGAGGCTTCAGTGGGACACAGGAGGAAAGTTTTTCAGGGTTAAGTCCTGGCTGGACCAGTGTTTTGCGTGGGAGTGAGAGCAGTTCTGCTGGGTGGGCTGCAAGAGCTAGGAGAAGATGGGTTCCTCTGCCCCTGTTAAGCTCCCAGTGTGGCTGGGAGTGTTCCCTGTTTCCCAGCCAAAGGCTCTGCTGTGTGCCCCAGTGCTGCTGCCTTTCAGGAGGGGCTGCAGTGACCCTCCTGGCTTTGTCAGGCTTGGCTCTCCTGCCTTCACTCACTCACCTGGGAAGTCCCGTTCGTGCAGGTCAGTGAGCAGCACGGCTGGGCTCTACCCACGTGTGTGGTGTAGTATGCCTCCCTTCCCACAAGAATGGATGTCCTTCCGCACACCGTGAGCTTTGCTGCCGGCTGCCTGGAGACCCCGGGGCTGCTGGACTCGTCCTGCCTCACTGCGGAGGCTGCAGGCACGGGCTAGGGGTGCTCTGGGGGAAAACTGCCGTTGTTCCCCCTCTCCATGGCTGTTTTCAGCCTTTTCCGTATGTGTGAAAGTCAGCAGTGTGCCTGGGGGGTGCAAGTCCTGCTGTGTCCTCAGCTGGGCTCAGAAACCTCTGGACACGTTGTGTTCCTCATGGGATTGCTGCAGTTGTATCAGACCACTGAAGTCGAGCCTGTGCAAATATCCTTCCCTCTCAGAACATGGGTTTCTTGGGTGATGCTAAAAAACCTGAAAACATAGCTCTTCTCTTCTTCACAGCTGACTACATGAAGATAGATTTTCTCTGGAACAAAAAAAAATCAGGTGATTAGGCTAATGGGACTGACCACGGTGTTGCTATTTCAGCCTGCTTCCCAACCCTGCATGACCACAGGTTTGTGTGCTTTCTACAGCTGCTCTTGTGAGCTCGGGTGTGTCAGGGCACCCTGCAGCAGACCCAAAAATGTGCTGGTGGCCTGTGCCAGTCCTCTGGGATGGTTAGTTTGGGATGGAGCTGTGTGATATGTGGAGAGACACCAGGGAGAAACCTGCTTCAGGGATATTTTTCTTAACAAGATTATTAGAGATGGTGATATTTCTTCAATCTCAGTTGTTTTGGAATTCATATTAAATTTACCTGCCAGGGTTTTTGCCTATGATTCCTAATTAAATGAGGTTATTAAACTGGGAGACAATACTGCAAAAATTATGATTGATTTTTTTTTTCTTTACGCATTATTTTTACACACTTAGCAGTGGCAGCCTCTGCTGGCAGCAGGGACCGACGCTGAGATGGCAAAGAAACTCAAGGATCTGTCTTTGTCAAAAAGAAAGATCTGCTCAGGCAAGCTACCATTAACCTTGTGCCAGGGCTTGTGTCTCTCTGTGAACTTAGAACGCCTGGAGCAAGAGGGTCTGTCCAGGGAAGGGGCTGATGTTTAGTGGTGGACTTGGCAGTGCTGGGTTAGCAGTCGGACTTGATGACCTCCGAGGTCTTTTCCAACCTAAATGTTTCTATGATTCTAGGCTGTAGCTATTTATTTACCTGGGAAGGCAGTAGGCTGCCATATGACGAGGAGAAAATGAAGGGAGATCAGGGTATGTGATGTGGAGGTAGGCACACAGGAACATCCTCCTCGGTGAAATGTGGAGAGCAGGACTGATTGAGACTTCTGGTGGGTGATTTATTCTAATTAATTTGGAAGCTGGTGCGTTCTCTCAAACTCATTAATATCTAGCTCTGCAGATACAGAGGTGTCATGCAGAGGGACATACGGGAGGGGAGGATGAGCACACAGAAGCCCATCCTTCTGCCTGGGTAAAAGCTTCAGAGCAGGCAGGGAGCTGGGAGAGGAAAGACGTGAGGCTCCAGCCCCTCTCAGGTGCGCTCGGGGGACTCAGAGCATGACTCGAAGAGCGCAGCTGACAGTGAGCCCTGGGGGAGGCTGTGCCAAGGAAACTGGTCCCTGGGGCCAAAGAGGGAGAGAGCTTTCCAGAGCAGGCAAAAATTGCCATGCATGCCCATCTGTGTGCTTTAAGACCTCACACAAGCTGGTTTTCCCCAAGATAATGTGAGGTTATAGAAACATGTGATATACAGGTCCAGTGGCAAAGGGCCGTGAGTGCCACCCGGTTATTTCTCCCAACAGTGCCAGCATGCAGAAACACGCACAGCCACGGGGGCACTCGTGTCTGGCACTTTACCAGCTAAATGAAAGTGCAAAGGAACGGGAAATGCTAACCATGGTCTTGCTGTGTGCTCAGCCTGTGTCCCTGGCTGTGACTGCAATCTTAATTACTGTTCGATGAAGAAGCGTTGCTAGCCAGAGGTATTGTAATTGTTTGTTGTTAGTAGGTCCAGGAGACAGTGCACTACCATTCACGACTTTTTTTTTTTTTTTTTTTTAAACACAGAAATAAATGGCAACAGAATAAATAAATAAAGTCAGCCTCTGAAAAGGTCACATTTGCCTACAGTCACAGTCCATATGCCAGTTTCTTATGCTAATTTTGGGACAGTGAAAAGCCTGACACTCCGGTCATGCTGTCTGGTGATTGCTAGAGGGGGCAGCTCAGGCTGGTCAACCCACGTGTCTTAAAGCATCAGAAGAGAAAAGACGGGCTGGGAAGGCCAGGAGACCGTGCTCCATAAGGGAATGTAAAATTAGAGGAAAGTGGGAGAAAAATCAAACAAATAAATTCTGAAAATCCCTCCAGGTGCTCAGCAGGCTTCAGTCATCCTGTGCTATGGATGGCACCAGGCCACACCCCCTTGCAGGCTCCTTGCAAGTGCGGAATATATCTCTGAACAAAGTATGTTAAAACTATCTCTTCCCAGAGATGATAAGGGAGGAAAGAAACTTGCAGGGAGAATAGGATAAACTCTGAGTAGAGAAAATATCTTCCAACAAAGAATTTGGGGGGTGATGACATTGCTGGTATTGGATCCTCTATGAATTACGTCACAAGAGAGTAAATCTGACTTTGGACTTTAAGGTGCAGAGGGAGGAGTTTGCAGAGGGAGGCCACTTTGCCTGTTCTACTGTGGGCACCTGAAATCAATCCACACACGATCCACATTTAGAGACTGCTTTGGATTTTCAAGAGAGACACAAGAAGCTTTTTAATCTGCCTTTTCCTTTTCTTTGCAATATCACAGAGATTTCATGAAGAGATACATACTAGTTGTCTCAAACACTGCCACAAAGAGTTAATAATCTGTCCATAAGTGATGTGGTCAGACACACAAACAATAAAAAAAGATGACTTACCTCCATCCAGTGTGACCATCCCCTACAGAGGGGCAGGCAGAATGAACTGTGACCTGCAGATATTTTATCTGTCTCATAATCATTTGTGCTTTCCCACTGGCAAAAGAAAGAGGTTAAAAGCTGAAATGTTTTATCAAACTATTTTGAAATGACTTTGCAGGGAAGCAATGTGCTTGGAGCATGGAGGGGCTTTATGACGGCTTTGGATTAGGGGGATTCAGGTGATGGGGGAGCAGAACAGTCCACTCTTCTGGCCAGGGCGTGTGCAGGCACCCGAAGCCCTTCTCACCAAGTGCCTGCTGTGCTTGGCAGGTGTTGGAGGGGGAAGGCAGGTGCCACCAGTCATGCTGTGTGTCGCTTCTCTAGTGATTCGTATAGCGGGACAGTCCTCAGAGGCTGAGCAGCTCCCGGAGCCCCAGCTGCCACTGAGCATGGAAACCTCTGTGGTACCTTGGAATGTGCTGCCATGGGTGGCTGCTGTCAGTCTCAGGCTGCTTGCTGTGTGCCTCAGCCTGTGCATGGAGGCATTTCTTCCTTGGCAGCCCCTGCTATCTCCGTAGAGCTGTGAGGAATTGTCTTTGCTACCTGAGTTGTTGCCCCAGTTAGTTAGAAGAAATGTAGCCAGGAATGGAAGACACTGCCATTCTAGAAATCTCTTGCCAATTCTGTGATTCAAACATAGAAAATATGAAAATAGTGACACCTTGAGAACCAGTAAACAATTCGATGCGCGGTGGAGAAAAAATCCCTGTGCACGGGGACTGAGTATGCAATGTGAGTTCTTCCCTGGTCCCACAGAGCCCTTTTGCAGAGGTTTAAGCTGTACTGCAAGAGCATATATGCCTTCTGCTAGTGCTCTGTGTTTGCTCTCACCAGCCACGGTCAGAGTTACAGAAGGGCCAGGCTCTTTTCCATAAAATGTCTGAAAGCTTTCTGTCAGTTGCCCTCGGATCTGGTTTGGAAGTGTGCCTTCTACTGACAGGTCCTTGCAAGCACAAACCAACTGAAAATTCAGTCAGAGGGACCTTTCATCTGGGGTGTTTTTCTAAATAGCAGTGAAAGCAGACATTTAATCAGTACAATTTTGCAGATTCTATTGCCGAAGGTATGCAGACTCTGACACATGAGCCAGCTGGAGAGGTTTTGCTCTGAATATTGAGTTTCTAGGTGATGAAAACAGAGTTGTTGCCAAACACAATGTAAAAATCATTGAGAAAACAGAAAATGGTGGTTAGTTGGAGGAGGAAATGGATCAAAACAGCTCTGAAAAGTGAAGGTTATATATTTATTTAGAAAATGAATCGCAGATATAGTCAAAGGGGTGAACTTTACTCTAGAGTAAAGTGTCCTTTAATAATCAGCCCCAGTTAGCAAATCTTTACTCCCCAGTCACAGTGAGCTGCTCCTTGCTAATTTGCTGCATGATATTCCCACGGTTCAGTCTTAGGTCCGGAATATTTTGCAGTTTCCCAGCATGCTTTTATTCCAGATGTATCTAATCTGCATTTTGGGAGCCACCTGCAGCCTCCCCCGAAGACAGATCCAGCGTCCAGGCAGACAGCAAGCCTGTGAATGGTCAGAACTCGCCTTCCCAAGAGGAATGTTCCAGGAAAAAAATCACAGCTGATGTCCTGAAACATCCCCACTACCCTCTGCCAGCCTGCCCAGAGATCACCTAGGCACCAGAGTTTTTCTGCTGGAGTGGGAAGCAGAAGCACTGAGGTAACCAGCCGGTTCCCAAACATTCCTGGCTAAGGCAGCAGACTCTAGTTAGTAATGCACATGCTTTTCTTATTCCTGAACTTAATTATTAAATGAATATCCTTTTATTCATGCTGTCCAATTAAAATGTTAAAATGTGGTTTGAATATAAATGTACCTCTCATGCGTGGAAGTGGAAGCTTTCAGCATCTTCAGAATCTGTGGTCCCTGAAATCTCTAAAGACAGAAACATAAGAGCTATTCCAGTTTATGCCAGAAAACAATGAATCTTTTATAAGTATTATTTGTCAAAATGTAATATAAAAGTGCATCAGATCCCTAAGGAATAAAGTTAACTTTCTGTGAGAAATGTGTGAAATTCCTGCCCTTCGTCCAAAAAAGATATTTCCCTATAGACTTTTGTAATATCAGTTCTTCAGATTTAGGGAGCTAATTTATTTCTTGGGACAGATATCTGTGGCAGGCACACCAGCTGTGGTATGCACGATCCAGTCAGGTGTGTTGGTGTTGGAGATAAACCATCACGGAGTCAGCGGCTGGCTGTTACTGGCGGCGGAATGGGAGGCAGAACATGGGTGACTGTGGGAGCAGGGGGGCTGGACGTGGCTGCCAAGCACCCCAGGGTGCCCCAGCACGCTGCTGGGGTATCATATTTGTGTGCGACTGGAAAAGCAGTGGACTGCTTCCTCAGTGCTCAGACTGCCTGCAAAGCATATTTCAGTGGGAAAGAGGAGAGTTCCACAGCTCTTTTCCAAAACAGGTACATCAGCCGTGGTGATTTCACGTAATAGATATAATCTGGTGAGGAAGGAGAAATGGAAATTTTATCCCATCTTGTGAGCTCAAGAAAGGTGGGGAATGATGGCAACTGTACTCAGGACAGGGGCTGTCTCTGTATTAGAAACGTGCTTACTTGGCAGGGTAACTCAAGGTGGCAGTATGTAAGCCATAACGAAACGCCACGAGCAGCACAGGAGGCAATAAATACCAACACAAATCATCCAGACAACCTCAAGCTGTTCATCATGACAATTTTCTCTTTTACCGTGTAAAGTTTGCTTGTATTTCTTTTTAAACTGAATCTGGGGAAGTCAGGGAGTTTTTCAACTTGACTCCAGTTTCTGCTCCAGGGATTCTTTCTGTTAATTACCGATGGTTTCAGGGATCAGACCAGGTTGTCTCCCTGGAGCCTTCTCTTCTGCAGGCTGAAACCCCTCACCCTGTCTCTGTAAGAGAGGTGCTCCAGCCCTCTGGTCATCTTTGTGGCCCTGCTCTGGACTTTCTCCAACAGGTCCACATCCTTATGTTCCAGAATGGATGCAGCACTCCAGGTGGGTCTCAAGAGAGCAGAGTAGAGGGGCAGAATCACCCTCCTTGACCTGCTGGCCACACTGCTTTGGATGCAGCCCAGGAGAGGGTTGGCTTTCTGGGCCATAAGCACACATTGCCCAGTCATGCTGAGCTTATTGGCAACCAAAACCTCCAGGTCCTTCTGCTCAGGGCTGCTCTCAGTCCATTGTACACCCAGCCTGTATTTGTGTTTGGGATTGTCCTGAGCCAGGTGCAGGGCCTTGCACTTGGCCTTGTTGAATTTGACAAGGTTTGCACAGTTCTACCTCTCATATCTGCCACAGTCCCTCTGGATGGCATCCCTGCCCTCCAGCATGTCCACTGCACCACTCAGCCTGGTGTCATTGGCAAACTTGCTGTCAACCCTGCTGCCACCAATAAAGATGTTAAACAGCGCTCATCTCAACACCTACCCCTGGAGAATGCCCCTCTTCACTTGGCTCCACTTGGACATCAAGCTGTTGACCGTAACCTTTTGAGTTTCACCATCCAGACAATTCCATAGTTACTGAGCGGTACATCTACCAAATTCCTGCCTCAAGTCAAGTGATACGGATGTCATGTGGGACAGTCAAATGCTTTACACAAGACCATGTGATTAAATTGTCTGGTTTCTGCACAAGACAGAGAAGATGAGAAAGGAACTAACTGCATTTGAAAGAGAACTTGGTGTTTTCTTTGCTGGTCTGAAGGCTGAAGATAAATAAGATATTGCTTTGTGTGCCTGTAGTTCTGGAGGGTTAGTTTGTTTACTGTGCAAGTTCCCTGGTAACAAAGATAATGGCAGGAGAGGACTTCTGGAAAGAAACCTATAAATTACACTGGCAAAGCGTGTGGTCAGAAACCAGGGTGTCTCAACTAGCAATTACCTGACTGGATATGTGAAACAGGACCTGCTACAATACAAAGCCCAGCTTAAAAAGAAATTGCTTTAAATTAAAATAAATAAATCATAGCCTCAGTTTTACAGGTTGAACATCCATGTATTTACAGAAATATTTGTTCCAGTACCATATAATTAATTAATTAATATCAGACTGTCAGACATTAGACTGGGCATCTTTACACCTCCAGCACTTGGGGTTTGAGCTAGGCAAACTGAAACTTGAGGATCTTGGTGTTAGAAATCACACCTGGTAGGTCAGGGAGAGAAAGAATGATGTGCTCTGCGTGACAGTTCTCCCAGGCACTGGAAATGCAAGTGGTCCAAGGCAGGGTAGTGGAGAAGCAGGCGGAGGCTGATTGCAGCCTGGAAAGGGAGCAGCCCTCCATTACACCTCCTTACATCCAGAGGGATGCTGGGGAAGGATGCAGGGTCTCATGAGCCACCTAAGCAGGAGTATGTCTAATGGAGGCAGTGGGGGAGAGGACCTTTATCCTTTGGAGACTTTGCAGCCTGTCAGCACCAAGGGGAGGATGCTCAGATGAGGCAGGGGAGGTGAGGAAATGAAGTGGAGGGAGGCTGATAGGAAGACTTGGCAAGCAGAGCTTGAAAGTCTGCAGGAGCGTCTACTTGTGTAATAAATACCAAACTTATAATACTCAGCCCTCAGACTTAGCTCTCCATCCTACCTCTCCAAGATCCCAGAGGGAGTTTTGCACGGCTCCTGGACAGGTCCCCCGGCAGTCCATTTTACCACCCTCAGGATTTCAGGGCAGGGGATTTTAAGAGGGTCTTTTTAGGAAAACAAAATGACACCTGTGCATACACAGAAGCTGAGGCAGGAGGTCTCAGGGCAGCGAGGGGAGGGATCCAAGTTTTTCTGGGACCTTGTCTTGCAAATGGTACACCACAGTCTGAGGCAAAGATCTGCAAGTGGAACCCCACACGCTCCTGCAGCTCACCAAAGTTGGACACTAAGTCCACTGTTTTTCTTCTTGTTCCTCTGCAATATCAGAAGTGGGGGTACTAGTTCCACATAGGATAGAGAGAGGAGGAAGGAATTGCCTTTGTTTTGTCCCTTTGTCATGCACATTTGCCTTGACCACCTCCACAGAGTGAGGTGCCTGAGTGCCTGAGTGCCTGAGATGCCACTCACGTCTCATCCACTTTTCACATCCTTCCTTTGGTGATCTGCCTGTGCTCACTCACTCTCCATAAAGTTTCATTTCCCCAACTCCCTGCTACAGGCCACATATCTGCAACAAAAACAGGCCAAATGAAGAAAGGTAAGATCAGGAGGCGAGGCTGGCCTCGGCTGCTCCTGAGGGTCCCATTCTCGCCAGGGTTTTCAAGTTCTTCTGGCTCATTAAGCAAACCTGAGTGAGAAGGGGCATGCGGCTACCGCTCTACCTGCTGTCACCAGGGTGCTATCCTTCAAAAGAACACCTCCTCAAGGACAGCACTGACACTGCTGATGAATTTAACTTAAAAAAAATAATCAGGCTCTAAGAAGACACCGGGAACTATTTTCCCTTTCTTTTGCTCTTAGTAACAACAAAATGTGCAGACACCATCAACACTTTTTGTCTGGATTTTGAAGAATCCTGTGATTTTTCCTACCAGCTCCCTGTCTCTTCATTAAGGCACTGAGATGGTGAGAGAGAGAAGAGGGAAGGATGCAGCATAGACACTACTTTGCATGATGCCC
This sequence comes from Platysteira castanea, assembly GCA_013397175.1. Lineage (NCBI taxonomy): Eukaryota > Metazoa > Chordata > Aves > Passeriformes > Platysteira > Platysteira castanea. The sequence goes on from VYXC01006220.1 coordinate 187,517, forward strand.
AGTCCTTTCCCACCCCAGGGCAGCAACTGGAAATACCAGGAGCTGCTCTCAGCACCTGAAGAGCAAGCCTGCTGCAGGACCCCTTCTGCCACTCCTGAGCCTGGAAAAGCCAGCAGAGCACCTGTGGCAGACACGTGGCTGGGTTTCTGCTGCACTGAGACACATTTGCAAGCGTAAAAAGGTGTTTCCTGGCTTTAACTCAGTTTGATTTGGATTCTCTGGCAATTTATTTAATAAAGTGCTATGCAATTGCTATTGCCAGGGTAACCTTCAGCACCTGTTGGAGACATGCAGGTGGAAAGAGCTGAAACCAGCTGCAAAGAGAAATGTGCCATTTTCCAAGATGTGAAAGCCAAGAAGCAGAGTGCCAGCCATGCCCAGACTGACTGCTGCACCTCCTTCAACTCCCATGAGGCAGGACACAGCATTTAAAAGAACAGTCCCAGGTAGTTTCCTGGGCAGAGGAGAGAAGGATGCTTGGTTTACTATAGATTGCTGACATTGGTGACCTGCAACTGCCTGATCCTGGTGTCTGAGAGGTTATCAGGTCCCATAAGATTTTTTTCCCAGCATCAAAACTTTTATATTGTATACTCTGCTCTCATTGTCTCACAAGAGCACAACTGGAGTCTCATATCTCTGTCTTTTACACATTTCCACTATGCCTGCAAGCCTTTGCACCCCTTGCTCTTGTGCTCCATCAGGTCTGTTTGAAACAAGTCAACAAGTTCAAGAGTCATATGAGGAGTGAAGGAGAGCATGAGTCTGTGGATGCATGAACTCTCACTCTGCAGGAAAGTAGACTAAATAAATGAACCAACATTTTGCCATGCATAGCTCAGGCCCAAAGTGATGTCCCTGAAGGAAAACTGTCATCTCCCACAGTGTCACTGGCTCACACGATGGCTCCAGGGCAAGGCACACAAAGTCTATGCAGTGACAAATGCCACTATATGTTGTTTTGGACGCAACTACTTTCAATTATAACAAGGAGGGTTAAATTTCTTCTGTGCTGCAAGGAGATGATGATATAGGACTACCACCTCCAAGAAGAGACTATAGCTCATTAGAAATCCATGTTTTTACAGTCCAGAACACAAACACATTCATCCCTCTTGTACCTGTGTACACTTGTAGCTGTAGCACTGCTCCATGTAGGGAAAACTCACAAGTATCTCTTTGAATACCTAAGGATCAATCTTCTTTGGAGTGCCTTCAAGCAGAAAACGTTTGCATTTTTCTTCAGCTTTTCTAAACTGCGTCTGAAAATGTCGAAAACATAAAATAGCTGGCAAAAGTAAAGCACTCAAGGAACTATGGGGGGAAACATATTAATTCATTCAAATGAGAGGTACTGAAATATTTTGCCCACTTTTCCTTGAGAAACAACATGTGGCAGTGGTTGGGTATGGGTGATGGGAGTGTGAGGAGCCTGGATCCTGCCATCAGCTGGCTTTGTCCCAGGAAAGTTGCTTTGCATGTGTTATCTTCTGGCCCCTGGAGGGGAGGATGTGGGACGTGGGAGAAGTGATATACTGAAAGGATAGTAAGTTCCTAACCTGGAACCTGAAGGAGGCTGAAACAAGCCCAGGAATCTCATATTCCTTACCCACGAAGCTTGAGTTTTCACTTTCAAAAAGCAACTTCTTTCCTCTGCAACGTAATGTACTATTAACCAGGAACACAGGACAACACAGAACTGGACACTGCACGTAGGCATGAGACACCAAGTGTGGGATTCACAAGGGCATTGTATATATCTAGACATGAGTTTGCTTTTCTGGACTCATTTTATAATCAGAAGGAGCAAGTACACATAGGATATGATAAACTTCACCCTAGCGTCAGGTATAAAATAGACAAGTCAAACCCAGCTTTCAGAAATGAGATATATTTTGGTTTAAGACACCAAATACAGAAGCCTGCAAGGAAGGGACAAACTGGACCTGATCAGTGGACCTTAGAGCCACCGAAGCCTCCACAAACCACATTTATGCCTGGACACCTTCACCCATTTATATCTGGACACATCTCCACACCTTCAACCATACTGGCCACATCTTCACTGACACCATGGGAGGTCAGACATCCAGCACCCACAGAGACACCTGTGTCCAAGTGTTTGACTGTAGGCATCTAGGTCTCTTAATCTGTTACCGAATTATTCCCTACAGCTAAATTTGGTTGTCTAAAATAGTCATCTAGGGCCACCTTAGATGACCTGAGATATTTCGGCAGATGTGACACAGGGTATCACATTAAAATGACCAGAGGCACCTATACTGAGGTGAAGGTAAACTGGGCTTTGAAATTAGGTGGGATGAACCCTGTTTTGGTTCCCACAGCTAGCACAGATATTTGTGTTGGATTTTTTTCTTGAATGATTGATTTGCGAAAATAGGCCTGTCAACTTATATCTTGTTGGCTAGACAGTCTCGAGAGTTTTATATAGAAATACTCTTCCTGGGGTCAAAATGGGCAAGGGAGTCCCCCAGAGAAGCAGCTTCTCATTTCAATCTCCAAAGCAATAGGCAAGAAAAGAGAAGAGGCTTGCAAATCACTATAAAAGAACTTTGTGCCACAGATAAAAATTATCCTGACCTTTCTTTGAGCAATGGTGAAATGGGTGTTCACCATGAGAGGACATTAGGCAATCACATTCAGACATGCAGAGAATATTGGCTCAATGCTTTCATTAGCAAAAATTCCTACTGTCTGCTTCACTAAACTCTTATCTTTCATGTACTCTGTGGTGCTGCTTTGGTATTCACAATGAAGAGATGAGTAACGTCTCATGTCCCTGAATACTCCCCAGGAGGAGCAGGCAGGTTTAAAGCTTGGCTTCCAGATCTGACAGTGCTTTTCTTTTTTTGCTCACCTACTCCTCAGGCCATCATCTCTGAGCGGTCACAGTCAAAGGGCTGTCCTGCTGTGCACAGAGAGAGAGGGGAAAATAGCCACGTTACTGACTGGAAAGTGTTCCCTCCCTCTTGTTTAACAACATGATATTCCCCTGCACACGTGCTTTCCTGAGCAACATCTGAAGAAAAGACAGACAAGATCACAAGAAGTTTGCCTCTTTTCCACATTCAGCTCTTGGGTATGTAGATCTGTGAGACATGAAGCTCTGCAGGAGCCAAGAGTTGGAGGCAGGGCTGCAAATGCTGAGAGGGCAGTGTCTTTCTGCAGCTGGGAGCAATGGGTGTAAGGGGAGGGAAGGGCAATCTCCTTCAGCTGCTGAGGAACAGGCACATTTTCTACTTGACTGCACCCCTGCACCTTCCTTTGGCTTACAGCAGAACTGCTTGTTCCTTCCTTATGTGTCATCCCTGTGCCAGCCCAGGCACAGGTTTTCATGAGACCTGGTATAAACCAAGTTTAAATGATCATCTTGTGGAATTACCGATATAAAATTTAATGTGGTATTTTTAACTTCAGTCCTTGCAGTTACTGGAGTGCGGGTTAAAAGCTGCATTTATTGCAGACATTTATTTTTATTAAGAACGGGTCTTTGCAGTCCGTCAAAAACACTCAGCTTGGGAGGAAATGCACCATGGCTCCCTCTGCTCTCAGCTGTAGTTTCCAGCACAGTAATCCATGCTGCTAATTGTACAGCACATACACCAACACATGGTGCAAGGCGTGGATGGTGCAAAGCACGGGCTGTTGGGAGCATCCTACAGCTCACCAGTGTTGGCCTAGGGAATGTTTTCTCTCCACCTCTGGCATCCCATGGGGGCGGACTGCTGTGCATAGGGTGCTCCTCAGGATCCTCCGAAGGCATGGCAGAACCTCTGCTGCCAGAGAGGGTAAGACTTCACCCTTCCTGCAGTGCTTGCCCAGGTATCAAGGTGGGGAGAGGTGTTTCCCTGCTATCTCCTCTCTGGGATCTGATGGGGCAATGTGGAAGGCAGGGATGGAAATTATATTTCCAGATGACAGTGTTTGAGAGACAAACAAGGAGAGGTTACCCTGTGCCTAGCCCTGCATTAAGTGACGAGAAGCCATAAATGTACTTTCTCGCTGTTATTTTTAAACTAAGAATACAGAAGTGATAGACCCAGGTCAGACTGAAGCTGCACCATCCTTGGCCATTCAAGGCTAGTGCCTTTGGAAAAGTACAAGGACAGGGCAAACATATACTGATTTCCCTCCCAAAGTGTTCTCCCGGGCTATTTGTACTACTGTGATTTCCTGAACTGAGGCGATGCCTTTACTAGTAGCCTGTAATTTGCTTCCCTGAATTTGCCCTTAAATTTCATCAAACTCTCATAACTTGCCTTGAACCCGCCAAGCTTTCCAGCACTGAGCCGTGGGTCAAGCCCAGGCTGTGGCAGCAGTCAGAGCTGCCCTAGGAAAGTCATCCCAAGCTAACAGCCTGACTTTGTTGGGGGGCACTCAGGCAAGCCCCTGTGTCCCTCTGACCTCTCTGGCCAACCTGCAATTTGACTGCGTGTTTTTCCAGCCTGCTCAAGAGCTTCGTCCCGGCTGCCAGGGAAGGTTGTGCTGTCACCCCCACTGTCAGGCAGAGGCAGTTTTTGCATGTCTGCTGCCCTCCCCTGCTGCTGGGGAGCACCCTTGCCTCGCAGGATCTGCAGCAGCACGACAATAAATGCCACCAAAGGCACTCACATTTCCCCTAGCACACGAGAAAGGAAAATCAAGACACGGCTGCGCTTGTAATAAAATGTAGTAACAACAGCTTGTATACCGAAGTTGGCAGTGTCTTTGCTTTGTCAGTTCAAGTACATTACACTGAGCTCCTTTTGTGCACAGTTCATCTGGGTCTTGTGTGTCAGCACATCTGGTGAGGAGCTCTAAGAGGTTTCACCAAAGCACAGTGTCACAAGTATTGGGAGCACAGAAACGGCACAAAAACCTGTGCTTGTTAATATTTAGTGTGTTTCCTGAGCACCACGTATTTAATGCTTTACCAGTTGCAGAAGAAAGCAACATTTCAGCCAAAGCAGTGCTCTGGGTCAGTGCCTCTTTTGCCTGTTGGTAACTCAGACTTTCTGAGGTGCCACCAGCTGCCTTCACCATCAGAGGAGAATACGATACAGGCAATGCAGTGCGGTGTTCAGTGCAGGTGCACAGCTGCTCTCTCACAGCCCCGTGGCCACCAGTGGCCCCTTCTGCAGGAACCACCCCCTTCCTCTAGCAGGGAGCAAACCTGGGCTGGATCTGTCTTCCTCAGTCTCTGCCAAGCTCCTCCGCGAAGCTTTATCTTGCCAGGTTTTGTCTAAAGCAGACCAAAATGCAGAGCTTGAAGCACAAGGCTTTAAGTGTGTTTTGGTGCCAAATCCAGTGTAATTGTTGTACTTCCTTTCCCTGCCGAACTCCCTGCGTGCAGACAGCCTGTAATGTAAGATCCTGGGAACGTTTTGTTTCGGGAGGCGGAAGAGACACCAAGGGTGTCCATCAGAAAGCACTACAGGGAGGAAAATGAATGCTGCTGAAGACAGAAGGAAAGCAGTGGTGTTCAGGACAGACTGGGCCCTTCCTTTTAGCTCCTGCTGTGGCAAGCCTGATGCTTTTAACCCTAAAGGGATACTCTCTGCAGTCACACGAGACTTTTCTTTGGTAAAAATCAGAGCCCCGTGGCAGGCTTTCATGGGGTTCCTGAGCTGGCTGAGTATGCTGGAGAGTGAGTGCAACCACAGTGGGTGTGGACAATATGGTAAATCAGGCACTGCAAGTTTGCTCTGCTCTGATGTTTGACATTCAGTATTTGCGTGAGAGTTTTAGGTGGGTGGGGTTGAAGACTGGAAATTTTATAGTCAAAGTCCTACCATATATAATGGATCTATCTGAACAGAGCAGGTACCCCTAGCGTTATTGGAAACACGCTCAGGTTTCAACATATTGCAAATAAATGCATTTCCTGGAGGGTAGGGCTGGGAGCCATCTACTTTTTTATCCTACAGGAAATTACGTAAACTACAGACTGGATAATACCAGAAAAGTGGGTTTCTTTTTGGTTAGTCACACTTACAAAGTTTTAACCAGGCATAATATATTTGCCTTTGAAACAAAGAAGCCTCCAGCTGCAGATACTTGTCACCAGAGGCCCCTATCAAGTGGTACCCTTCCCACTGTGAGTGAGCAACCCTGATTTCATTGCCAGCAACGTCAGCTCTTATCACACTGGGTTTTGAAACTGTGAAATTTGAAGTACTCTGAGAAATTTGTAGGTTTTAAAGTTTATTGATCTTGTAAAAAATTGTAGTTGTTTGTAGTAATAAACCTCCATTTGCTTTATGTAGAGGATGCTCTTGAACCACATCTTTAGGTTTTCTCTGAAGCTGAGAGAGCTATGAGCCTGCTCTGTAAAAAAAAAAAAAAATCCAGAAAGCAGGGAGTCTTCCATTATCACTGGCCTGAGGGAGCATAATTTTGAAAACATTAGCCATTGCAGGGCTTGTCACAAAAGTATGAGAAGTGCTTAGACCTTTGTGTCTAGCAATGTATGCAGGCAGGACTGGGACTACTATTCTTCCCATACAGAGGAAATCAAATGCCTGGACAAACCAACATTTGAAAACATATTTCTTCAGCTGTGTTTTTTTTAAAATTAACCTTTGTTAGTAGGTGACCTTTAGTAGAAGCTGTGAAGGATGACATATACTCCCTTGGTACTGTGTATATGGTTGTATATTTGTTTTCTTTATTAAAATCTGGGTGGAGGAAAATGGACCAGATTCCACTCCATTACCCCTGCTCAGCCTCAGCAGCTTCATGGAGTTGTGGTGAAGTAGCTGCGTTCATGGAGTACATCCAAAAGCCCAGTGCAGAAAGGAAATGTTTGGCAATTACCCTCCAACACGGCTACCTTGTGCTGGCAGCCTCATGGTCCAGCCCAGCCTCCCCACCCAGGAGTGCTGTGGACGAAGAGGAGGGAAGTCCATTTTGGTACTGGTGGTGCTTCCGAGGTGAGGCAGGATTTGCAGAACCACAGAATTTGTGAAAAAAACCAGGTTGGCTGGGACTTTAGGGGACCATCTGTTCCGAACCCCGTCTGAAAGCAGGCACTGACTGATGGCTGCATCGAGCCTTCATCACACTTACCTGCAGGAGGCAGGGTCAAGGTGGTTGTTGTGAGATTCACCTACTGGACATCTGCAATAGAGGCCTCGCCACCTGAGCCAGCTCCCTCTTCTGTACTCACGGTCAGGGAGAGGGAAACAGGAATGATAAGGGTTTTGTCCAGCTTTGGAGAAGCTGGACCAGCTGTGGTCAGGTGGCTCCCACCCACGGTCATACATCGGTGGTGTGTTTCTTGCTGCTTTGTGATCAGTGGTAACAGGGAAAATGACAGCACTGAGCAATCTGCCTTCGGATTAAAGAGAACTAAAATGAAAATTAAATAAAGAGTTGGTTTGCTTTTCTTTGTTCCCCTCTCCCTAGGGCAGATGAGCCACCCACCGTGCCTGGACCCCAGCCTGGCTGCCGGGGAGATGCAGTCCCCCCGGATGGCGGGGAGGAAGCGAGGGCGGCCCCCGCTCCAGCCAGCGCCCCTCAAAATGGGTGTTCACAACCTCTTCTCAGCAACAGCTGGGGCTCTGCCAGTCGTCAAGATCCCAAAGAAGAGAGGGAGAAAACCTGGGCACAAGGTAGATGCACGACTTCCACATTCCTTCTCCACTTCCTGTTGGTCTTCATATATTTTCTTCTATAAATTGAGCTGAAATGCAGGCACAGAGGAAAAGTTGTGCAAGTCTGGGTCAGAGCAATGCAAAAAANAAGAGGGGCATTTGAGAAAAATAATTCTAGTTCACTTTATATGTCTGCTCACTGCCCAGCTCTCTGTGCAGCCCTGGGGCAAAGGCAGAACTAAAGAAAGACAGGAACCCTTAGTGCCTTAAGCCCTTCCAATGCTGCTGCTGGGCCGGGTCTCTCCCACCGCACCGCCTGCAGTGGGCTCAGCACCAGTGGGAGCAATGCCACTGTGATGCCTGACACCAGGCAAAAATGGGACTGTGGTGCTGAGGGAAGGAGAATTCGTTCTGGGGAAACAGAACTGTTCTGGTGAAACTGGGTACATTCNATATTTTTCCAAAGGCTAAAGTTATTTAATTTGGTCTGTTTGAAAATAACTTGTCTCCCACAGTGTTGTGTGGGATGGCCACACAACACCTTCCAGGAGGTGTTTCTCATTTGTCACATTTTTCTNTTCAGCAGATTGCTCTGTTAATCTGTCTCTGTCCCCAGCCAGCTCGGGGCACTGCACATGTTTGCTGTACCTGTTCCTTGTTTTAATGGGCACTGGAACAGACATGTAGACTGTTACACAAGGGGGGAAAATTCCCGACTGTTAGACAATAAGAGTTGCTTGAGTTTCTGGTGTAGAGACAGAAAAGCAAATAAAACAAGTGGGGTACGCACAAGGCTGACCCAGCCTTCCCTGGACAAGGTCTTCACCAGGGTGTTGCCTGGCTCTTCCCTGAGACTCTCCTGGTTCGTGGGAGGCAACAATGTCCCATGCACAGCGCTGCTGGCTGAGGACATAGGGACCAATTGTTTGGTTCCTGTGATCCTTGGATTTGAGCTTACTCTAGAGCAGGCTACCCTCATCTTTGCTTTTCCCTCCTTTTCACCTCCTGTAGACCTCCCATCCCCTAACCTCCCTCTAGCCTCCTCTCTCCAGGCAAGCCCTCTTCTCCACCCCTCTGCATCCCATTTCCAGAATCCCCTAATTCTCCGCATGCCCCTGTGCAACAGCTGCTGCAGTAGCTGTCAGTACCTCAGTCCTTAATGCTTTCTCCTCCTCCTCTGCCTTCTCCCGTGTCTTTCCATGCTTCCCTGACTTCAGCCATATTCCTCTCTGCTATGGGGCCACATTTTGAAGTGTGTTTCAGTGTGTTTCAGCAAACACACCTTGCATGACCAAGAAACAGTTCCAGCCGCAGTTTCCCATTTGAAAAGCTTTCCCTTTGATAATGGGAATGCTGTAGCAGCAGTGGCCAAGCAAAGCCAACCTGACAGCAGTCTCAGGTGCCCCTTTTGGGAGTAAAGCACAATTTTGTAGCAGTAGTCCAAAGCAGAGCTGCGAGCTAACACTGTGGCAAATACTCAAGTGTTTTGTAAAATGTGGGATATGGAAATACTTTTTATTTTTCACTTCCCTATCAGGATAAAACTCCTGGATTCAGAAACATCTCAATTGCTTTACTTGAGGTACTTGTTATTACAAGTTTATCTTTTATTATCTTTATTTATTTCAAGTAATTTAGTTATTATCAGTAAAGCTGGGTGACTTGTAGACTCTTTAGATCAAAACCATCCAGTCTGGACAATAATACTTCAGAGATGTGCTGAAATTGGATCTTTGAATTTTGAGATTAAGTGATTTGCCAAATGCCACAACAACCTTGTATGCAGGGTTTTGTCAAACCCCATCCCTTCTGTCCCTGCTTGTCTTGGTCACCCCCATTTCTTGCATTTACATTTGATTTGTAATCTGACCAAAAAAAAAAAAACAAACCAACCAAAACTTGGGGAGTATGTTCTATTCTACCCCAAAGGCACTCATCTACCTCAAAAAAAGTCTTTCACCAACCACCACATTTATATAAATGGAAGAAGTGGGAGATTTAAATTCCTGGAGAGGCTGCCGTAACACTGTGCTTTGGACCTACACAGCTGAGCATTTGATTGCTGTGTCCCCCTCTTCTTCCAAAGGGAAGCTTTCTCCCTGGCTGGGTAGCATGCATTCCTCAACCCCAAGCACTGAGCGAGGAGGAAACAGCATCCCTCCTTCAGCAGTGGATCTGAGATGGTGTTCTTTTTTGTGAGCATGGCACATAAAAAGGCATCCTTTTATGACCAGTGGCTGAGGTGGATGGAGCTGACACTCACGAGCTGCAGCATCCGTGGCATCTGGCCTGGTGCTGTTGATTGGCGCTGTAGGATTCGTACACTGAAGCGATGTTTTCCGTGAGGCGCCTCTGTACGCTGCGTGCTCAGCTGAAATGAACCCCTCTCCATCAAAAGCACTTCCCCAGAGTGAATCAAAGACTACATTTTTTGATGGGGAACTCTAGCTTGATTTAATTAGCTTGATAATTGTATGACTTTCAGATACCATGAGACTTAAATGCATTTTAAAAAATTACTCCCTGCCCAAATGGCAGATGACCAAATTCTTTATAGCAACCAGATAGCTGAATTATTACAGAACAGATGGAAAAATACTTCTGAATTTTTAGGAAACTAGGAATTTACAGCCTAGATTTAAATTTATTTTGACCGAGATGTGAATAACAGACATTTTCAATCACATGCTCTTTACAGACAGGTGACCCACTGCCTGTTTTCATTGATATTAAAGCAAATATCTGTGTCTTCCTGAAATGACATTTCATCACACTTCATCACCAAGAAAAGTCTTTTCACTGGTATCCTGTTTATTTTTTCACAGCTTTGGCTATAAAATTTCATCAGCTGTTTTTCCAAAAACTGTTTCGTACCTTATGTGGAGCTATTTGCCATAAAATGTTACATTTCCCCAAAATACAATATTCTTTCTGATTGTCTAAATCGCTGGGAAAAAGCCTATTCTGGCAGCCTGGGGGGAGGTTAGTAGATGGATGGGTTTTATTTCTCTGGCTGTGAGTGAGAGCAGCCCCGAGGAGCTCCCTAGAAAACCTGTACAAGGGAAAGGTTTGTTAGCATCCTGCAGGGATTCACCGGGCTAGGGGACATCAGAGGGACGCGCTCACGGGGCAGCGCTGCAGCACTGACCACCACATCCCTCCCAGGGGGCAACAAAGTGATGGCCCCCTTTGAGCAGCTCGAGGGCTTTGTCGCTCTGTGCAGCCAAAGCAGCTCCCACACGGGGAGGTGGCCCCAGCCCGGATCAGACAGGACCTTGCAAGCTCCTGCCAGGTGGGGTGGGCAGCGAGAGTCACACGTGTGGAGTGACAATTTCCATTACGGGGCATAGGTCCCCTGCTGCCCTAGAAGTCAATACTAATGATGACAAATAAGCAGTCAGGATTTGGATACATTGGGAATGAGATTGCACAGACAACCTTAAAGTGTCCTGTTTATTCACCTGTCCTATGACACAGCCTTGGATTTCAAGGTTGTATACACTCCTGTCAAGGTTCCCTGCCTCATCCACCGTGAAACACTGATGGGATGTAGGAGGCTGTGTGCAGACTTGCTTGCATCATTTGCTGTGCAGAAGAAAGTTGTTGCATGACACAAGAAGAAAAGACTTTGGGAAAGACCTTGGACTGTGTTTTCCCTTTGCCAGCTGACCCACATCTTACCCCTGGTGGCTGGGCTTGTGTTATGCTGGGTCTCCTCACTCACTGCCAAATGCACAGAGCCATGGACCCCAAAACATGTGCTCAGAAGCTCTGTGCTTCCCTGGTGTAGGTTTAATGGCAACCTTCTGTCCAGCCATCAGAAGTCCACATAGCAGGACCAGGCTGGCTCAGACACTCACTTTACTGCACATTTGCAGAGGCTGAAGATTGCTCTCTCTGGCAGCAAAAGCTCTCTTTGCCAAGAGGTGCCTCTGCCCTCCTGTCTGGAAGGACAAAGACCCATGGGGAGAGAGTGAATCCTAGCCTTTTCTAGCAGTTGTTTTTTCAAGACAAGGGACAACTGGTACAGGGGAACAGGGAGCCATAAAAATGAGAACCTAAGTGGTTTAAGAAAACTGCGGGGAAAGATTGTATTGTGGTTCACTGTGTTTCTTTCCCATGTAATTTACTATACAAGGTGGCAGAGATCTCCTTCAAAAATAAAAAAAAAAGAGTTCCCTGGCAAATGTTCTTCACTCTCCTTCATTTTTCTGGTGTGGGATGACAGAAATACCAGTTAGATGAATCCTAGCTTCTCTGAAGAGGTGTGCAGATGGTAATAAAAACTCCAGGACTCAGCAGAGTCCTCCCCATCCACAGCCACTGCATCCTTAAACAAACTTGTAGCCAGCACTGGTGGCACAAAAGCCCGCTCTGTCTGCATCTAATGCATGGGACTTTGATAGAGTAGACACCCTTATTTCCTACCCAAGATCCCTGATCAGCTTTCTCTGATCTCTTTTCCATGGCAGAAAGTCCATAAGAGTGGGAGGTTGGTTGTAGATCTTGTTTTAAAGCAACCACTTTTACATCTCATACCGTGCATATTAAAACTTACGATATTTGATAGTCAAAAGCTGGTTCAAATGCCTTACCACAAGGATTTCCCAGTGCGCTCTGACAGATTTCCTCTGTCTCCTTTTCTCTTTCTCTTTCTCTCTTCTTCACTGCTTTTTTTGACTCTCACGCATATGCGCTTTCTCCTGGCAAGCTCTCAGTCAGTCAGCTGGTTGGTTGGGTTGGCTTTTCAATAGAGAAGACTCAGTCCAAGAAAAGACATCTTTACGTGGAATACTTTGAGATTTACACTTCATGATATTCAGGGATTACTCAGGGTTTCAGTGGCCAGGAGGTAGCTAAGCTGTGTGTTTAGTGTACTGTCTCTTGCACTAATCAGGCATTGTTTTATTCTGATCTAACAAAGGCCAGTTCTCTACTACCCCTAATAAAATGACATTTATCTGTACCCAGAGGCTGTAGAGCACATTTTGTTGCAATTAATTTTGCAGTAAATTTTTCACTAAAACAGGAAACTGACAAGAAGGAGCTTCCACACTACAGAATTTACACAAGCCTTGCCCTCTGTTTATTTGCTCTTGAACATAAGCCTGCCTGGGCCTCCAAGATCTAGGTGGAGAAAGAGGTCTGATGGTGCTGGTGAGTCAGTGCACAGTGTTGTGGGGGCAGCACACACTCACAAGGCTCAGGGGCTGAAGAGGGGACTTCTGAGCCTCTCTTTGGGACCACAGGAATGTGAGCCACTAAGGATATTAAGGAGCCAACACGCAAGTGAAGCAGAATTTGTCAGGTGTACTGTCTCAAAAATAATATCTATATAGAGAAATAGATGTGAGAGCACACATGAGTTGCTAGAGCCTGTCCAGAGAAGGACAACAAAGCCAGTGAAGGGTCTGGAGCATCTTCTGAGTCCTGTGAGCAGCAGCTGAGGGAGCTGGGGTTGTTTAGCCTGGAGAAAAGGAGGCTCGGGGAGACCATACTGCTCTCTACAACTCCCTGAAAGGACGGTGTAGCCAAGTGGAGGTTGATCTCTTCTCCTAGGCAACCAGTGACAGAAAATAGGGAAATGGCCTCCAGTTGTGCTAGGGGAGGTTTAGATTGTGTTTGGAAAAATTTCTCCTCTAAAAGGGTGTTCAAGCATTGGAACAAGGGAAGAGGTGGAATCAGCGTCCCTGGAAGTGTTCAAAAAACGTGTAGGTGTTCAGGGACATAGTTTAGTAGTGGTCCTGGCAATATTAGAGAATGATTGGACTCTATGATCTTAAAGGTCTTTTCCAACCTGAGTGATTCTGTGATTCTATACATACGAGTACATATGCTCATCTCTCTATAGATCTGTGTGCTTTATATAAATATAGAGTGTGTACAAAAGCGCATATGTATATATGCATTCATTGTATATACATATATGTATATGTCATCAAAAACAAGCTTGGAAGCCTAACAGAGGCGCTACCCAAAGTCTCACTTTGCCAGCCCACTTTGCCATAGAAAAGTGAATAATCAACATGTTGCTATAGGACATTATAAACCATGCTGCTTCTCATCTTCTCACACGGATTAAATCCCAAACTGGATGGACAGCTTGATTTTTGAAACTGTTTGCTTCCCATTCAGTAAAGCTTTCAATACTCTCTCACAGTATCCTTCTGGACAGAATGTCAGGCACACAGCTGGATAAACACATCGTGCCATGGGTGAGCAACTGGCTCACCAGTCAGGCACAAAGGGCTATAGGGAATGGGGTGACACCAGACTGGTGACCTGTTACTGATGGAGTTCCACACGGCTCTATCTTAGGCCCTGTGCT